>PVIH01003326.1:67941-163435 GCA_004025045.1 Sigmodon hispidus | reverse complement strand
AGGGATTTGAAATTCTGCCTCGGGGGGCTGGAGAAGTGGCTCAGCGGTTAAGAGCACTGTCTGCTCTTCCAGAGGACCCGGGTTCGATTCCCAGCACCCACATGGCAGCTAACAACTGTCTGTAATTCCAGTTCCAGGCAAGACACCAAGATAAATAACTAAATAAATAAAGAAGTTTTTAAAAAAAAAAAAAAAAAAAGAAAGAAAGAAATTCTGCCTCGGAATCTTTTCTGCAATCACTTTTTAAATGAGGCTTTGTCTTCGTTTAACCCTTTGATAGAAGAGAGAGTGCACATCCTGCACATTTTTCCCATAATGACGTGGAAAGCTTCCAGATTCTATTCTGCTGAGTCCTCACCTGTGTCTGTCTGTTCCTTCGACAGTGCCACAGGGCAGCAGCTTTCTGGGACTTAAACAGAGTGATCCTGAGGCAGGATAGAAAGATAGGGAAAGGGAAATAGAAAGAAACATCTCCCCCAATATAGACCTGGCTGACTTCTTGATACCCAAAGTCAGGAGTTTCTTTCTCTATACTGACTGGAAAATTCCCTAGACAGAATCCATAAGCATACACACCCCTAAGACTATCACAAACAAGGTTGTCAAGGTGACCAGACTAGACAAACACATTTTCTCTTCAATCTTG
This sequence comes from Sigmodon hispidus, assembly GCA_004025045.1. Lineage (NCBI taxonomy): Eukaryota > Metazoa > Chordata > Mammalia > Rodentia > Cricetidae > Sigmodon > Sigmodon hispidus. Next base: position 162,789 of record PVIH01003326.1, on the reverse strand, counting down.
ACCTCGGTTACAATGTTATCTCTTTATTTTATTTTTTTTTAAAAAAAAACACTTTTATTTATTTATTTATTTATTTGCCTTGGTGTTTGCCTGGAACTGGAACTACAGACAGTTGTTAGCTGCCATGTGGGTGCTGGGAATCGAACCCGGGTCTTCTGGAAGAAGTAGACGGTGCTCTTAACCGCTGAGCCATCTCTCCAGCCCCACAATGTTATCTCTTTAAACTGTGTAATTTCCAAAAACTTTATACAGCTGTTGCTGAACATTTTAGGTGTACTCTGACGCTCACAAGTGGCTCTCGGAAAGCATCTCTGTCCTTTTTCCTAATCAATAAGCCCACTGGTTTTGCTCCGGGTTTGCTTTGTCTCCAGATTCTTTTCTGCTTCAGTGTAAATCAAGAGCTCTGCCTGCATCTGTGTGGTGACCCCTGGGGAGCAGATGGGGAGTCCTGGTCTACACCATGCCACATCAAATTGATGTCCACTGATGTCCAACTCTTCCAACTTCCTTGCTTTCTTCCTGGCCTGCCTGTTCTTGTTTCTTTGTTTTGTTTTGTTTCCTCCTCCTTTTCTTTCCTCCCTCTCTCCTTTCTCCCCTCCCTCCTTTCTTTTCTTTTTCTTTTTTCAAGACAGGGTTTCTTTGTGTAGCCTTGGCTGTCCTGGAACTCGTTCTGTAGACCAGGTTGGCTTCAAACTCACAGAGATCTGCCTGCCTCTGCTTCCTGAGTGTTGAGATTTAAAGGCATGTGACTGTGTGTGTGTGTGTGTGTGTGTGTGTGTGTATGAAGTTAACATCAAGCTTTTTAGATCACTCTTCCCCTTTTATACTGAGGAAGGGTCTTTTCACGTGACCGTAGAGATTGCTGACTTAGGGAATTTAACAGAGATGTCTTACCTCCACCTTGCATGTACTGAGTTTACAGATGAGCCACCATGGCCACCCAGCATCTATGTGAGTGCTAGAATCTGGACTCAGATCTTCACACCTACATAACGAGCTCTTTCTTCACCTGCTGCACCATCTCCCCAGCCTGCCCTCATGTTTCTATACGAACTTTAGGATCAACTTGTCAGTTTCTACAAATGTTTCTGTAGAAAAATTTAGATTTTTCTGTGGCAATTTTTATTAGATTTTCTTTTTTTAAAATCTTTAGTCTCAAGTGGAACAGAATTGACATGCTTAACAAAACCAAACTTGCCGGTCCATGGACATGATATGTATCTCAGTGTTTAGTTACATCTTCTTCAGGGTTTTGTATTCTATATACAGGTTTTTACATAGTTAAGTTTGAATATATCTCATGTTAGAGATGGTAGCTTTGGCTAGAGGTAGTTGCTCTTGTCATGGCCCAGGTTTCTGTCCCTTGCACTGTACTCAGCAAACTTGTTTTGTTTCTAAAAATAAATAAATATATTCATATATAAGTAAAAACAGTATTTTTCTAAAAATAAATTACCAGGGTTTTTATTCTTTTCTGTCTATACAATTCCTGTGGACTAGGTTTTGGGTGTTTTAATATAACAGATTTTTGCACATTGGTTTTAGTTTTGTACCCTTAACTTTATTAACCTTTCTAATTAGTTTGAATAGTTTTTGTAGGTTTAAAAAAGTTTTCTCTAAAGGCACTAATTTTGTTTACTCAGATATTTCATTTCTTCTTTTTAAGTGTATGTGCCTTTTATTTATTTTTTTCCACCTCACTGCAGTGTTTAAAGCCTCTAGTACAGTGTTTAAAAGGAAAATAGACATAATAGACACCCTCACCTTGTTTCTTGTTTTAAGAGCAAAGTATTCATTCTGTCGCCATTTGGTTTGATTTGTGTGTGTGTGTGTGTGTATGTATGTGTGTGTGTCTGTGTGTGTGTGTGTGTGTGTGTGTGAAGCAGTCTGTTCATTAAAATCCTCCTGCCTCAGTTTCTCAAGTGCTGTGTGATTCACCATGTCTAGCTTGCAAGAGCTTTTAAAGATCAGGAATGGACACGGGCTATTGTCTTTTTGCGCTTGAACTAATGAGTGTAATAGGGTTGTTTGCAGGAGCAGTGGCAACACCTCTGAAGGAAAGTATCTCTAAAATGGATTTCCTAGAGACAAAAAAACCCACACAAACAAAAACCATTTGATTTTCTTACCAAAGGAGTATCTTTGCCTTTTGATTGCTATATTTAGACTTCATACATTTGATGATTAATACAGTGGATTTAAATCTGCCACCTGGTCAGATCTTCCCGGTGGCCCCTTTTCCCTCTCCGCTCTGTGCCCGTCTCCTTTTGTAGTAACTGTGTCTTGATTGTAGCCTCACTACTGGCTTACGACATTGACAATTTCCGGTGTTATCTTAGGTTTGACAAGTATCTGGCTTTAGTTCAGAAAAGTCTCCCTAAATAATATTACATTAAATTAAACGCAGCAGCAGCAGCAGCAGCGGCACCCGGCAGTATGCTCCTTCCGCCGTAGCCATTCATTTGTCTTGGCTGTGCAATAAACACACGACATCGTGATTACTATTTTCTCTCTAACCAGACATTGGCACACAATGGCCTTTGGAGCAAATGCAGACTGCTTCCTGTTTTTGTTTTTGAAAACAGTTGGCAGTTACTCTCAATGGTTTACACATCCTCTGTGTCATGCACCCGTCACAGGGACCACTACGGCCCAAAGACCTAACCTGCTCTAAAGCTTGTTCAATTATCTTTTCAGCAATCAAATGATAGCTGTGTTTCTAGTTGCTTTTATTCCAGTCTTAGCATTCTTTTTTTTCTTCATTTTTTAGGTAGATAATCATGTTTCTAGCTTGTATCCCGTTCTTTTACTTGAAAAACCGCCCCCAACTTGAAAAGCCTTATTCTCATGTGCTTAATTGCTTGGCAATGACCACAGTAGTCAGGTTTTGCTCACTTTGTCTCTACATGGTCACTTTAAGTCTGGCATTTCCATAAGGTTCCAAGGCCTTTTGGACCCTCACACCATTCACTCACTGGCCACTACCCATAAAGCAATACCTTTCTTCCCTTTCTCCCTTCAGGCCCTGGTACCCACTAGTTACTCTCTGTCTCTATGAACTTACATATTCTGAATGTTTCAGACAAATGAGGGTATGTAGTATGCTGAGTTTTGTACCTGGATTTTTCTTTTTTACTAGGCTCTGTATTTTCAATATGTGCTCATCACTTTTTAAGTTATGTATTGAAAGAGAATGAGGGCTGGAGAGACGGCTCAGAGGTTAAGAGCACTGACTATTCTTCCACAGGTCCTGAGTTCAATTCCCAACAACCACATCACATGGTGTGGCTCACAACCATCTATGATGATGACATCTGGTACCCTCTTCTGTATACTGTATACATAATAAATATTTTTAAAAAGAAAAGAAAGAGGATGAGAGAGAAAGAACATTTGAATGGGTAGAGATCAAAGGAGTCTGTTCTCTCCTGGGGAATCCAGCTCATGTCAGCGTTGTGGCAAATGCCTTTACCAGGGGAGCTGTCTTGCCACCCCAGGATTTATCCATCTTGAACTATTGGTACTCCACTCATTTTGTAGCTGAACAATATTTGTGCAGAGCGGTGCCACATTCTGTAATGTATTTGTTCGCTGACTTCATCTTTTGACTATTGGATATAGTGCTGAGTAGAACATCCATGTGTAAGCATTGGTTTGGGTCCCTAGTTTCAGTTCTGTTGATAACACTGAAGGGGACAATTGCTGAGTGTGTTAGTCTGCGTTCCCTAGAGAACCAATGGGAGAAATACATAAATTTGTATATATGTGATTTGTTAATTAAATGTTTATTAATTAAATATATGCTAAATTAATAGCAGCAACCGAATCACACCTGAAAGCTGGAAGCCCTGGTTGCTCAGTCCCTGAGGCTGGGAGACTGGACTGTAACATAGCCCCACAGTGACCATCTCTCACTACAGAGGTGGACAACCTGGCAGACCTCAGTCCACAGGCTGGTTCCTCAGCAGTCTCAATTGAACCTAGATGGTTCCTGGAGAGCTGCTACTCCTTAGTTCACAGTGAAAGCCTGGACACACTGCTTCTGATGACAAAAGAGAGCTCAGAAGCATCTCAACAGAATAATCAACTTGATAAAGAGGAGAAGAACGAGAAAGCAAAAGGTGAGTCACCTTCCTCTGTCACGCCTTTTATCTGAACTGCAACCAGAAGATGCCATCCATAGTCTGGGCACATCAATTATGGCAATTCTGGTGAGCCTCTCTACTTATTAGTGGCAATTTGACATTAAAACCAACATGATCATATGATAATTCTGTTGCTACTTTTTTTTTTTTTTTTTTTTTTTCAAGACAGGGCTTCTCTGAGGAGCTCTGGCTGTCCCGGAACTCATTTTGTGGACTAGGCTGTCCCATCAAACTCACAGAGATCCACCAGCTCCTGCCTCCAACTGCTGGGATTAAAGAAGTGCACCACCATGCCCGGTTTCTGTTGATAACTTTTTGATGAACTAGCAAATTAATTTACACAGAAGCCACACCATACTGCATGTCCACTAGCCATGTGTGGGAGTTCTGGTTTGTCTGTGTCTGTGTCAATACTTATTTATTTCAAGGAGACTGTTTTGTTTTTTGGGACAAGGTCTTACCATGTGTTCCTGGCTGGCCTGGAACTCATAGGGACCTGTCTGCCTCTGCCTCCCTAGTGCTGGGATTAAAAGCGTGCCACTGGACACCGCTGCTTTCTGAATATTTTTTTAAAAAACGATGACCAATGTAGTAAATGTGACAAATCATCTCATTGTGGTTTTGCCCTATACTTCCTTAGTGACTGATACGACTGAGTAACTTTCCATGTGACGTGGTGGACATTTGTATATATTCTCTGGTGAAATGTCTGCTTTAAAATGGACAAGAAATATAAGTTGAATTGTTTGTCCTTTTGCTAATGAGTCGTAGATTACAGTTCTCATTCATATAAGTGTGTGTGTGTGTGTGTGTGTGTGTGTGTGTTTCCATTCTGCTCCACCTCGTGAAGCATGTGATTGTCAAGTGTTTTCTTCTGTCCCCATGTCACCTTTTCATTCTCATGACATTGTCCTTTGGCGGCCAAAATGTTCAGTTTGGACAAAGTCCAGTTTATCTAATTTTTCTTAGATTGCTTGTATTTTCAGTGATAGGGCAAAGAAACCATTTCTTAGTTGGGTGATAAATTACCCCTGAAATTTATTTATTTTTTGTTTTATTTATTTATATTTTATGTATGAATGCACTACGTGTATACGGGTACGTCAGAAAGGAGTATTCAGATTCTCTTGTAGATGATGGTGAGCTGCCATGTGATAGCTGGGAATTGAACTCAGGACCTCTGGAAGAGCAAGCAGTTCTCTTAACCCCTCAGCCATCTCTCCAGCCCCCCTTGGACTTTATTCTAAGAGTTTATCATTTGTCTTTGGTTTGTTTCATCTTTGGTTAATTTTTATGTAGGGTTTGAAGGATCCAGATTTGTTCTTTGAGCAACAGATAGCCAGTTAGATTTGTAGATTGGTTGAAAGAAATACTTCCCCCACCCCCATTGAATTGTCTCCATTCCTGGTTTTGTTCTATGTAGACACTAGATCTGTGTCTACTGTTAGTATCATACCGCTTTGATTCCAATAGGTTTGCAATAAGTTTTGAAATTGAGATTTACGACTCTTCCAACTTAGATCTTTTTTTCAAAAATGATTTAATTATTTTATGTCCTTAAAATTCTATATGAATTTCAGTCAGCCTTTCTTCTTCAGCAGAAAAAAAAATGACTGTTAGACTTTGGACAGGAATTTCACTAGTACACACTTTGCCATCTCGACAATATGATTGTCTTCTAATGAAATCTTTTTGTTAAGGTCTTCTAAATTTCAGGAGTGCTTCATGATTCAGTATGTGAGTACTGCACTTCCTTGGTTACATTTATTCCCAGTTGAAAAAATACAGTAGTTACACTTGTTTATGTGTGTGCAGGTGTGTGTGTGTGTGTGTGCGCGCGTGCATGTGCATGTGTGTGTGTGTGTTGGTGCATGTGTGTGCATGTGTAGAAATTAAAGGATGGCTTGCAAAAGTCAATTCTCACTGTCCATTGTGTAGGAGTTGGGGACCAGACACAGGTCATCAGGCTTGGTGTCAAGTGCCTTTATCCGATGCCATCCTACCAGCCCTATTTGAAGCTAATTTTTCATGCTCTTATAAATTAGATAAAACTGTGTGCTGGAGAGATAGATGGCTCCATGGTTAAGAGAGCTTTGCAAAAGACCTGAGCTCAGCTCCTGGCACCCATGTCAGGTGCCTTACAACCCCCTGTAATTCCAGCTGCAGCAGGTCCAATGCCTCCAGCCTCTGTGGGCACCTGGCCTCATGTACAGAGGTCTACACATACGTACATAACTAAAAATAAATATTAAAAATTAAAATTATCTTATTCTTTTTTTTGGTTATTGCTAGTGTAAACTCATACAACTTAGTTTTCAGTACTTAGTGGAATTTACTCATTATATGAAAGAGTTTATTTTTGTGGCCTTAGAATACATATGCATATATGTATATGCATTTCATGTTATCTACAAATAGGGATTGTAGGTATATTATATATTTAATAAAATTTAAATATTGGGGAGAAAGTATTTAGTTAAATTTTAGGTAGACAGTTTAAAAAAATTTTTTTAAACTTTATTTATTTATTTATTTGCCTTGGTGTTTGCCTGGAACTGGAACTACAGACAGTTGTTAGCTGCCATGTGGGTGCTGGGAATCAAACCCGGGTCCTCTGGAAGAGCAGACGGTGCTCTTAACCACTGAGCCATCTCTCCAGCCCCCAGTTTAAAAAATTTTTAAACTTTAAATAAAAGTTTATTTTTAAACTTTAAAAATAGTTGAGTCAGTTGTATATATTTTTAATTTTAATATAGGGAGAGGCAGGAGTAGTAATTTTTATTTTTGATTTATAATTTTAAAAGCAAAACTTTTTTAAAAAATTTATAAGTCTTTATATATTTATTTAGGTTACAACTAAAGGTGTGTGGCCTTGAACTTATAGAAACAGAAGAAGTTCTGTCTCTGGAGTTGTGGGACCAATGGTGAAGGTCACCACTCCCAGCTTTCCCTGTGCTGAGATTAAAGGTGTGTGTGTGACTGACTCAGCTGTTTATCTTTGTATTCAAGGTTTAAGAATTTCCTGAGCTGTCTGCCTAGGATTTGACTGTGTGCTCTCTCCCCAATATTTAGGATTTATTAAATATGTAATATATATCTACAAGGGAAGATTTTACTTTCTCCTTTTTTATTTACAGTTCTTCTGTCTCTTTTCATCCTGGTTACTCTGCTAGGATTTTCCACATAGTGTTGAATAGAAGTAGTAGGAAGAGATAGCCATAATCTACCAGGAAAGGCTTCCTGCCAGCCATGAAACAAGCTATGCCTTTACATGTAAGCTCCAACTCACATGAAGGCTGTTTCCTTTTTCTCCATTTTACTGAAATTTTTAAAATTTCCAATGCATGTTGGATTTTTGTCAAGAATTCTTTTTTTTTTCCACCCTGGAAATGTGCATGTGGGATTGTATGTCCTCTCTCTCAACATGGCATGCTACACTGAGTTTTCACATGCTGAGTGAGCTTCGTATTCCAAAACAAATTCCCTTTAGCATGTTTTACATGGTGTGTAGCTGGCATAGCACTAAAAGCATTTGTTATTGAATTTGATTTGCTAGTATTTTCTTGATGATTTTTGTATCTATATTCTGCATATACACTGGTTTGTATGAACACGTACACAACCTCTTCCTCTTGGTTTTTTTTTTTTTTTTTTTTTTTTTTGAGATAGGGTCTCATTATGTAGTCCAGGCTGGCCTTGCAATTGTGAGAATCCTCCTGCCTCTCCCTCCTGAGTTCTGCCGTCATCATAGCCATGAGCTGCCACACTCAACTTGTAGTTTTATTTTCTTGAAACTTTTTGACTATCATTTTCCTGGGAGAAGTATATGCCTACATAAATGCACATCTAATTACAGAGGAACAATGATTACTTTCTTGGGTTAGGGTTACATTGAAATTATTTTCAGTTTCAAGATATAAATTTATAACCATATTATTTAGAGATAAGACAGAAAATTGTAAAAGAAAAAACACACAAAATTGATTGTCTTTAAAAAGCGATGAATGTCCTGGGGAAAGTGGCTTAGGTGGCCAAGTACTTGCAACATAAACTTTAGGATCTGAGTTCAAATCCCCTGCACCCAGGTAAAAGCCAGACTCAGTGACGAATACCTGCAATTTCAGCATTGAAGAGACAATAGCAAGAGAAGTCCTGGGGCTTTCTGGTCATCTGCTCTAGCCTGGGGCTGTTTAGTCTGGCAAACACCCAGAATTGACCTCTTGCCTCCACTCACACCACACCCACACCCATGTACTAACGCACATACACACACCCATGCATACAAACAGGAACACAGACACACATATATCACACATAAAAAAAAGAGGGCCAGGGAATGCTCTTTTAAAATAGAAGTTTAGAAGAATATTTAGATTTCTTGTAAAAACAAAAACAAAACCAAAGAATGTTTTACACTCTTGTTGCCTTGGTGATAACCATGTGTGACCATGAACAAGCTTAAAGGCATTTGAGCTCTCTAGGCTCAGATTCTCCATCTGCACTAGGAGGGTAGTAACAGTGCTTATCACTGAGGATTTGGAAAACCACAGACCCTGGGTCTCTTGTTTTCTCTATCTGCACAGAATTATCTGTGACCAAATATGTGTGATGGGAGTGGATTATTCCACATGTCAAACAAACTATCCATTCTCAGCAGACACCAGCTTGTCTTTTAATTGTACTTAGTGCTGACACCATCTATGTGGAGAGAGATATGACCTAGACTTAGGGACCCAGTCTCTACTCCACTTCTTGATTAGAGGTACCACACCTCCTCTATGGATTTCTTTAATACGCATTTCCTGGTTTGCTATACAGGATATGACAAGGACTATAGCCCCCACCCCCAGATGAATATGTGGAGTAAGGGGCCATGCCTTAGGAACTTCTACATTAACCAGAAACTTCTAGACTTCCTTAATCTTTCAGGTAATCTTCCATCCTGAAGCCACCTAAGAGCTGTCAGTCAACTCGAAGGTTGACACAGCACAATGGATGAGCTCAGAGTTGATGAGCACACAGATTTTAGGGACTGAGTGTCAGAAAATGCATGTTTATAGTATCATTATCAGAGTCCTAGGTAACCAGGACAAACTTCAATAAATCAGAGTGTGACCACTTGTCCTAGAAATCAAATAGGAAAAATGACAGCTAATGGTAGTAAAGAAATTTGAGCATCCTGTGGACCTGTCTTCTAGGGGAAGAGTCCAGGTTTAAACACAAGAAGGCCTGTTCAGGAGCAAGCCGTCCTGCTGGTGGGGCAATGCTGTCTGCCAGATTGATGACTTGGCCCCCAGGACTCATTCCTGGCTTTGACAGCTTGAGAGGATAAACCGGTTCCTACTTAGGAGTAACTTCATTTCTTCTCATGGGGTGACTACTGTCACTAAGGTGGGGGGGGCAATCTTATCATGAGGTAAGATTATCATTAAAAAAAAAAACAGTAAAGGTTGCTTATTCTAGGACCCAGATGACTTTGTTTTAGGACTACTAATGAAAACTTCTAGTTGCTTCTGTAGAGACTGGATACCATCAAATCCCACTTCCTCAGTTACCCTTATCTTGCTGCCTTCAGCCTGAGGGCAGATGAGAAAGGTCAGAACAATTTAGGGCCAATCAACCTAATGTGTTCTGGGCAGATGCATGTCTGGGAGACTCCTTTTGTGCTGGAGTGGACTTCCTGGCTGTCACTTTTGGACATGATTTTTCTCCTGAGTTTCCTTAGAGATGGTTTTTTAAGTCCTGCAATCCTGAACATTTTCCCTGCAGGATCAGTTCAGTCCTACTCCAGAATCTGCCTCTTCCTCTGGGGTGACACTTTGTTTTCTTCTAGAGACCCAGTATTTCCAAAGTCTGTAGTTCCCTTTCAGCCTAGCTTTTTTAAAAAGGGGAAGAGGAGCAAGCCAACGAAGAGGAGGAGGAAGAAGAAATCAAGACTTACAGCCAGTGCAGCAGACAAGAGTGTGTTCATCCTGCCTGAGCTAGTGGCTGGGAGCCCTGTGCCCAGCCGCCCTTCCAGCCTGCATCAGTCCACGCTGCCCCGGAGAGACTATGGAGCTGGGGGCTCCTTTGGTCCTGCTGCTGGTCACAGCTTGGCATGGTAAGGACAGAAAAGGGGGTACTCATAGAGGTGTTACAGAGAGGGCCCATGAAAAGATTCAGAGCGCCAGTGCCCCTCACTAGGTGCCCTGCTTTCTGCTTCTGTCTGTCTAACCCAAGAGTTTGGATCTGTCTTTATTTGGAGAGAAAAGAAGGTAAAGAATGGAGTGGAACGAGGCTGGCCAGTGTTGTGATGTCGCTAAACTTAACCTTTGACTCACAGTGTGTTCTGAGTGTGTCCCTGATGGTTTCCCAGCCACTGTCCATGCTACTCCTTGGCAGCTGGGAGAGTGGGAATGGATGAAATTCTAGGGCAATGCTTTCGGATGTTTCCTGTGCATTACCTGGGGATCTTCCCCAAGGCAGATTCTAGAGTCCTGGGCAGGACTGAGATGTGCGTATCTGAGTTAATCTTAGGAGTCTGGGCTGCTCAGCCACTTCTGCAGCTTTCCCTTTTCCGAGTGGGCCCACCAGCTGGACAGCCCACGGGCCATGGTGAGGCAGGACCTGACTCAGAAAGGCCCTTTCTTGGAAGGCTTGGGTCAGGTAAAAGATAAGAGGTGGACATTTCTGAGCCCAGGGTTCAAGGCTGGGGAGTTTGGAAGGGATTTGGAAGTGAATCCACATGAGTGATAAAATGTGTGAATAAGCATGAATGCTACAGGGTGGTCCAGGGAAGACCAGAGAGGGTCCAGTCCTTGTCTTCCCAGACACCCCAACTTCTCAGGCAGAGAAGCTGCTTCAATGCTACCATCTTGGAGGGTGTCAGGCTAAGGGTGAGGACTGGCATACATGGCCCAGAGTGACCCAACAAGCACACCCGGGCTCTACCTGGCCTAGCTCACATGTTTTATACGATGTCTCCTGCTTATTTGAAAGGGGAGGATGGAACTCGGTGGGGAAGGACAATCTCACTCTGATCCCTAGGGTATTAGTACTACTGGCCCCTGGTGATACAACACAGTCCACTGAAGGTTCTTCCCTGGCTTGTACTGGCACTTTGCTATTAGACTGTGATTGGTATCCATTAGGATGCACACACGTTCTTAAGAATAAGACTCTCACCCCAGAAAGTCCTGTGGATTTGCGTCACTGCTCTTTTAGTCTTTATCTCGAAGACTACTTGTGGGTACTCTGTGTGTGTGTACTTATGTATGTATACGTATGTATGTATGTGTATGTATGTACGTATGTGTATGTGTGTATGTATGTGTATGTGTGTATACGTATGTATGTATGTGTGTGTGTATGTACGTATGTGTGTGTATGTATGTATGTGTATGTGTGTATATGTATGTATGTATGTATGTATGTGTATGTATGTATGTGTGTGTACGTATGTATGTATACGTATGTGTGTATGTATGTGTGTATATGTATGTATATGTATGTATGTGTATGTATGTATGTGTGTACGTATGTATGTATACGTATGTGTGTATGTATGTGTATGTGTGTGTACGTATGTGTGTGTATATGTATGTGTATGTATGTATGTGTATGTGTGTATATGTATGTGTGTGTATATGTATGTATGTGTATGTATGTATGTGTGTACGTATGTATGCATATGTATGTATGTGTGTGTATGTATGTATGTGTATGTATGTGTGTGTATGTACATATGTGTATGTGTGTATGTATGTGTATATGTATGTATGCATATGTATGTATGTGTGTGTATGTACGTATGTGTATGTGTGTGTGTGTGTGTATTCCTGCCCCAGTTCAACGTCCAGCTCCAGGATGAGGAGGATGTCAGAGGCATCAGTAGAATGCCTAAGGTTTTAGCCTAACAGGTTAGTGGTGAGTGGGTGGGGTGGGTGAGACCATGGGTGCTCTGGTACGGGTAGGAACAGTGTTGAAGCACTCAGAGGCAGAGAGAGACTTGCCTCTTTTCTTTGACTGGTGGTCATGAGTGCAGGAGGATGGGGTTTGGGGGAGTCTCCTGGAGCTGATGGTGAGAGTCTAGTTTGTAGACACAAAAAGAAGGCGGTTTCGGTTGGGGAGATTTTGAAAGGGGACATGTGGGATGAAGAATGGACAGGCACGGGGTGGGAGGGGGAGGCAGGCTCAGTGACCATCAAGTGCCCATCCAAGGGAAGGTAGGGATGAGTGGGTTGCCCTTCCTGCCAGCCATGCCAGTGGGAAGTGAGAAAGCCGTGTGGTGAATGTAAAGTGTGTCACCCTTGTTCTGAGTAAAAATCCAGGGCAACAGGCTAGGACAGAATAAGGCAGAAGCCTCTCCCTGAGCCCATCTGGAAGTCAAGACAGGAGACCAAGATAAGCATAGCATAGCAGCTTGGGAGAAGAAGGTAAGGTAGGAGTAGGATCATAGAACCCAAGGATGCATCCCATGACCTTAAGGATTAAACTCTTTAGTTACCACTTGGCAGGTTCAAAAGGAATGTTAGCGATGTGGCATGGGCCATTCATGCTCTGCTGCCCTCCAGGTGGACAATAGGATTGCTCCCACCAGGCAGGAGAGTTGCTAGAGCCCCGAAGATCAATAATCTCCACTTCTAGATATGACTGCCGGGGTCCCTGGCCCTAGTCCATGTGAGGCCAGGCCAGGGTGAGATAGCCTGTCCTTTCCACCAGTCTCACTGCACAGGAAAGCCACAACCTACATCAGTGGTGACAATATTCTCTCTTCTATTCAACAACCTGCTGATAGGAAGTGCAGGCAGATGGGCTGCGTGTTTCCAGTGGGTTTGCAATCAGAGCAGACATTAAACCAGGCTTAAGTCATTTCTGAGAAGAGACTCTCCATTTCTGGGCTGAGTTTATGGTGGGGAAGCGGGGTGGGGGGTGGGGGTTACTCCAGTGAGAAATACTGGAACATTCTGACAGCCTGTGTAGTAGCACGAATTTGGGTTGTAATAAAAGAGACCAAATATCAGGGGGAAGGCTGGCCTATCAGAGAGAGGAAGCACCACAGTCAATTCTCACCAAACTGTCTTGCAACTTTCTCAGCTTCACACCTGGTCTCTTCTGCCTGTTGCTTCTGTTTTCTCTGGGTTTCTACAAGCCCTTATATACCCTATCCCATCCAAGTTAGGATTAAAGGTGGTAGCCTTGAACTCACAGAAACAGAAGAAGTTCTGGCTCTGGTGTTACGGGATTGAGGATATTGGTCCCATCCTGGCTTTCCCTGTGTTGGGATTAAAGGTGTGTGTGATTGACTCAGCTGTTTATCCTTGTATTCAAGGATCAAGGATTTCCTGAGCTGTCTGCCTAGGATTTGACTGTGTGGTCTCTCTGATATCCCAGGATTTATTAAATATTTAACATACCTGCATAAGCCTGATTGATGCCCTTGGGGCTACCATGCCACTGTGTCTATATCACCTGCTGGATTAGGAAGGGCTGACTTGTGAGGGTCAGCAAACAGCAGTCACACAGACACGCCTCTCCACATGGAGTGTTCTGAGAGCTAGCACACTGCCCTTCCCTTCAGGAGTCCCTCGCTGTGTAGAGAGGGACAATGGCCAGGAGGCCAAGGAAGCAGAAGTGAGAACGCCAGTCTAGAAGGGCCAGAGGCTGGGCGGAAACCAGGGCCAGCCGGGTACCAGCAATGTGTTTCCGCCCACACAGGCCGAGGGGGCCTGCTGGCCCCTCAGAGGCTGTGAATCAGCTCTCACTTCCCTCCTTCACCCCTATTTCAGACCTGGGAAAACTGCTGACGCTACAGAGGCAACCAGCCTCCTTCCTTACGATCTGACAAGGGTTTAAGTTCTCTTTTCTCCTTCAAGCAAATTTTCCTTAAAAGAGATTGGCTGCCAGGACAGCCAGCAGTCCGGAGAAGTGGAGCAGAGTGGGTACCTCAGCAGTCTTGTACATAGCTATGACGTGCTGAGTCTTTACTTAGCAACTGGTGATGCAAAGACTTCCTGGCATCTGCACAATCTAATGTGCCAGGAAGGTGTGATCGCCCGCTGCATTTGTAGGCAAGAGATAAAATGAGGAGGGACGGCCTCAGCCCATCCCACAGTGCATGGACCTGATGTCCAATGGTAGAAGTGAACACAGCAGGAGACACTTGGAGTCTCTCTCTATTGGGCTAAGAACTCATGTCTTTTCTTCTTTCCCGAGTGAGGCCATCTGTTTCTCCATTTGCCTGTTAGAAACTTGTCTTGCTTAGATGGGGCCCTGGGATTTGCTCGGCAGTCACAGCCTGCTTTGTACATGGGATTGATGAGTCCTCTCCTAGGGTGAGAAATGTTGCAGAGGCTGCCCCTCCCCATGGTTCTGTGGGGCAGGGTACACATGAGGCCAGTCTCAGAGGAGTCTCCTGGGCAGATGTCAACAGATTTGGGAGCTGAGAGCAGGGGTAAACGGTGCAGACTCATTCAACTGCCAGAGCTATCCCTGCGGTAGCATGGTCCAGTTCAGTTGGAGGATAGTAGGGGTGTACCCCAAGCCTCAGTTCTGTGTGACATCTCCTTCAGGTCAGGGGGCCCCTGTCATCGAGCCCAGTGGCCCAGAGCTGGTTGTAGAGCCGGGCGCAACAGTGATACTGCGATGTATGGGCAATGGCAGTGTGGAATGGGATGGCCCCATCTCACCCCACTGGACCCTGGATCCTGAATCTCCTGGAAACATCCTGACCACAAGAAATGCCACCTTCAAGAACACTGGGACCTATCGTTGTACTGAACTTGAAGACCCGCTACGGGGCAGCACTGCCATCCACTTGTATGTCAAAGGTGAGGACTCCAGATTCCCTGTGTTGAGCAGGAGAGTTAGCTTCTTTCTGACATTAGCATGCATAGTAAGCCAGACTCAAGCTTGTGAGTTTGAACATTGGCCATGAACAAGCACCTATACAATGCTTACACTTCAGTACAGGCCTCACAATAACCCTATGGAGTAAGTGCTATCATTAACTCCATTTTCCAGGGGTTTACAGGGGTTGGATCTTTTATCTGAGGTAATACAGCAGCAACAAGTGCCCTTGGGTACAGAAGCCAACCTGGAATGCTATCTGAACGGTCTTAGTACAATATGACTTCGGGCAAACGCTCAGCCTTCTGAACCTCCCCTCACTAATTCTCCACGAATCCTCACCTTGTCACATCCTCTTTCCAGATCCAGTCCGGCCCTGGAATTTGCTATCAGAGAAGGTGACAGCATTTGAAGGCCAGGAAGCTGTCCTGCCTTGCCTCATCACCAACCCCGCACTGCAGTCCAGTGTCTCACTAGTGCGTGCTGGGGGCAGGCCAGTCTCACACAGACTAACATACTCCTTCTCACCATGGCGAGGCTTCATTATCCACAAGGTTAAGTTCATTGACAGCCGTGACTATCAGTGCAAAGCTATAGTGAATGGAAGGGAATTGCTCTCCATTGGCATCCAGCTTAATGTGGAGAAAGGTATGTGGGACGGGAAAAGCCTGTAGAGGTATATAGAGGCATGGAGCTTGCAGTCATGGATGAAGAGGGGACAGAAACAATTCTCTCTTTTCTTTCAACTACTTCTCTCCAGGGAAAGTGGGGTGAGGTGTGCTGGGTGGGACTCTGACCATGAGCCCAGCTTCGATGAACTAACCAGAGTCATTGACCTCCTGGTGTTGGGCACCTTGCCAGTGAGCCTAAGTATTCATGGGTTGTGTTTCTGGCTTCAGTCCTCCCAGGGCCCCCCAAAATAAGATTGGATCCTCCTACTGAGCTGATTCGGATTCGAGGGGAGGCTGCCAAGATTGTGTGCTCTGCCACTAACGTGGACCCCATATTCAATGTTTTCCTCAAACGTGGAGACACCAAGGTCAGTCCCCAAGGGAAGGAGATAACATGGTGAAGTCTTCTCAGCACAGATGCATCCTCACCTCAAACTAACTTTCTGAGCTTGAGACATGGCTGTGGCCCAGAGGACAGAGATGAAGGGCCTGAGATCCCTTGCCAGCAGCAGCTGACTCAAGCTGCTAGGTCTTGGGGATGGGGGTGGCAATCCTTCCAAGGATTACCCTGTACCTTTCCTACAGTTTGTAGAGCACTTATTTCTGACAGAATGAGGATTCCTAGTCTCCCTTAGAAAAGTGGGGCATGAGGGTTATTTCAGAAAGATTTTAGTAAGAGGAAAGATGAGGACCCCAGGAAGGAATGGAAAGGCTATCTCTTAGATTCTTCACCTGAAGTGCATTGTGTGTGAGATCCAGCTCTGAGTCCTGGCTGTATGAGTCTGCCCACTCTCATTTTAACCCAGGGGCAGGGGACTAGAAATCATCCCATTTTATAGATGAGACAATCAAGATTCAGAGTTTATTCCCTTGCCAAGCACAGGCAGATCATCATTTTAAAAGTGGAGGATTTGAATTCAGATCCTAAACAATTTTTGGTATGTTAGCTCTATTCCTTCTATCTACAGCTTGAAATTCCTATAGAAAGCGACTTCCAAGATGACTGCTATACAAAAGTTCTGACCCTCAGCCTCAATGCTGTTGACTTCCAAGATGCTGGAGAATATTCCTGTGTGGCCAGCAATGTTGTTGGCAAACACACAAACTCCATGAACTTCCAGGTGGTGGGTGAGCATCAGGTGATGGGGGAGGATGTGGCTGTTGGGATATAGGATGGCTTGGTCCAGGAGCATCATCTTAGGAGACTTCCTAGACCCTCAACTTCCCCCAAGACCTTGCAGAGCATGGGTGGTGGTTTTACTGCAACATGGTCTGCTCTGTGTTGGGAGAGCCCAGCAGCTCAGTACTGTGGTTCATGCTGTGGTCTCATTCCTGAGGGCATGGGATATTTGTGTCACACAGCCACACAAACATATAGTGCTTCTCTGAGTGATTGTGAGCGAAGCATTGTATCCCTAAATGCCAATGGTCCCTCTAACAGGGCCTCCAAGCTGGGACAGTAGGGGTGAGATGAAGTTGTTGGGCCTCAGTGAGAAAGGAAGAGAATAACATGTCTCGAAGAGAGAACAGGATGTGCAAGCCCCCAGGGGAAAAAACCAAACATCTTTGAGACACCGAGCGCATCAGAGATGTGGAGGTGTATGGGGGGCTACGGGGGAGGGGAGATGAGGCAGGAGACAGGTGACAAAGGAACCTTAACAGAGTGAGTGAAGAATTTGCCTCCCGCCTTTGAGGGAGGTCATGAAGTTTATAAAGAGGGAGTGGGGAACTAAGGTCTCCACATGGCTCAGCTTTCACAGAGGGGCCTGAAGAGTCAAAATCACCTACTTCTGGGTGAAATCCAACATGGCTTTGCCAAATATCATGTCAACCAATCTCTTTGTGCCTCAGTTTTTTTACTCAAAAGAAAATGAGGATATTGAGAGTACATGACTCTATTTAGAAAGCATAGAAGCAGCTATGGTAATAATATCCATATTGCTGGAGCACACGAGCAAATACCACATTAGAAGACTCACCTTGATGGTGGGTAAAGAGGGATGGGAGCAGCCGCAATCGTGGATGAAGAACAAGCCGGAGAAGACAGTGAGGGTGCCAGCCATGAGAAGGAAGAACGATGGGTGTAAGATACCCTCCCATTGCCTGGCTATTGAGAGGGAAGCTGTGGTACTCCACAGACTGAGAATGCCACAGCAAAGCCAGCCGTTCCACAGAGTGGGAAGGGGCTCTGAGTGCGGTTTGTCAGCGTGGCCTGCTAATAGACCATGTGCTGAGATTCAGAGAGGGGGAAAGCATGAATCACTCGCCTCAGAACACACACAGGGAACTCCTCAGAACCCTGCGAGGTATAGGAAAGAGAGGTGGACTCACGCAATGTCATCCCTCTGTTAGAGCCCTAGTCAATTTGCTTTCCAGTTTATGCATTCAGTAGTCACTTAGTAAATACACAAAATGCATGCTCTTTTAACTTTTGGCCAGATGTGTGCTCAGGCATGAAGTTAGCAGAGGGCAAGCTCAGACACTCTGGGCAAGAGAGCAACTGTTGTACCATTAAGATAGATCTGCATGCTGTATTCAAGGAACAAGTTTGCCAGTGGGGCCGGGGACCGGGCATGAACAAGAGGTATCACATGAGGTCAGATAGGTTTGGGCAGGTAGTTGGTCCAATGACCCTGAAATTCTGTGTAAGGACTCAGGCCTTTTTTTATCTTGGAGGAGGTGAGAAATAGAAAGTTTGAGCAAAGCAACATCATGGTTAGACTTGGGTGTGACAGATTAACAGGGCTTTCTGGTGCTCCGTGTCTATCGGGAGAAATGGAGGAGGAAGTTAGGGGGCTATCCCAATGGTCCAAGTTCAAGTGCTCCAAGGCGATAACTCCAGACTGGAGTGGTAATATAGGTTGTGGACAGCTGACTGGATGAATAGATGATGGTGGGAAGATAGATGACAGAGGTGAACCCTGGCTGGGGCTGGAGACTGTGAACCTGAGACATAGATGTGCTCAGATCCTGGGTGGATGGGCTGGTAAACAGAAAAAGGAGGTTGTATCCCC
The DNA here is from genome assembly GCA_004025045.1 of Sigmodon hispidus. Lineage (NCBI taxonomy): Eukaryota > Metazoa > Chordata > Mammalia > Rodentia > Cricetidae > Sigmodon > Sigmodon hispidus. The sequence continues at coordinate 144,132 of PVIH01003326.1, read as the reverse complement.
GCTAACACCAGATCTCCTGTGTTGATTTCCAGAGAGTGCCTACTTGAACTTGACCTCTGAGCAAAGCCTTTTGCAGGAGGTGAGTGTAGGTGAGAACCTCGCCCTCACAGTCAATGTAGATGCCTACCCTGGCTTACAGAGTTATAACTGGACCTACCTCGGGCCATTCTTTGAAGACCAGCACAAGCTTGACTTTAGTATCCAAAGGACCAGCACATACAGGTACTGCCAGTCAGCCCATGAATAATGTGGGGGGGGGTGGGGGGGAGAAATGAAGATGCTTGGGTCCTGTCCCATCTATCTTGTGTGGATTCCTTCCTCTTCTTCATCTCACTTTCCATGACTATGAGAGTATCAGTGCTTTCTGTCAACTAGTCCCACCTGATTCCCTGTTTCTCTACCGTTTGCCAGGAGCTGCTCTGCTGTTTCTAGGGTGCATGTTCTAAGGTCCCTTGGGACCTCTTAGCTTCACTTTCTGTCCTTTTTAAGGCCAGTGCCAATGTAGGAAATGACTTCCATCCCAAGATGTATTTGAGATAGCAACCATCCAAGGTTCCTGCCTCGTTCCCATGGGGACGAGGCAGAAGTATACAATCATGCATTTGCTAAAGGAATCACCGTTCTGAAAACCTCTTCCTGGCAGCCTTTTTCCTGGACTCTGGGATTTTTTCTGGGGGCACATGTTCCCTCCACACTCTGCTGGCACCATTCTCTTCTTAAAGCTTGGGTTGGTCATGTGTCCACTGCTGTAGAGATGTCTCTGATTGGAGTGTTCCATGAGGGTCTGTCTTAATCTTCTGCTCCAGGGCCTGAAGTTTGTCAGGTGAACATCCTCCACAGAGCCAAACCTTAATCTGAGACACCTTTTCAATAAGTGAAGTTTAGTCCAGCAGTGGCTGTAGACCTTGTCCAAGCATGGTACTTTGCCATCATTAGTACCGGAAAGATGTCTCAATGGTCAAAAAGCATTTGCTGCTCTTTCAGAGGACCCAGGTTCCATCTCTAGCATCCATAAGCCGTAGGTCTCTGTAACTTAAGTTCCAACATATCCATTGCCCTTTTCTGGCCTCCATAGCCAGCAGACACACGTGTCATACATACATACAAGCAGACAAAACATTTATACACATAAAATAAAATGTAAAGATAAATCTTTAAAACACATTTTAAATATTTTATTTGATGTGTATACTGTGCTTGCATGTATGTATGTGTACGACTTATGTGCCTTGTGCCTATAAAGGCTAGAAAAGGGTGACAAATTCTCTAGAACTGGAGTTACAGAGGTTGTGAATCACCATGTCAGTGCTAGGAATCTAAATTAGGACCTCTGAAAGAGCACAGTGCTCTAAACAGTGAGCCATCTCTCCAACCCCATTTTAAATCCTGTTCATTGGACTGGAGAGATGGCTCAGCAGTTAAGAGCACTGGCTGCTCTTCCAGAGGTCCTGAGTTCAATTTCCAGCAACCACATGGTGGCTCACAGCCATCCATAATGAGATCTGGTGTACTCTTCTGGCCTGCAGGCAGAACACCGTATACATAATAAATAAATAAATCTTTTTTTAAAGTGTTCATTACATGAATAATGCATTCATTAACTTAGGGGCAAATGGATATTATCTCAGTGCTTGGATAACAAAGGCAGAGGAATCATGGGTCCAAGGCCAGTTCTATAGACTACACAGCAATTTTGAGGCCAGCCTGGGCTACATCAGACTCTGTCTCAAACAACAACAAATATACTCATAATGGACAAATTCTCCATTAGAGACTAAAAAATTACCTGGAATTAGCCAAAACTAATGTTTTGCTTCAGCATTTTTTTTAGACTTTTCTATAATAAAGAGCACCATTAAATTAAATGCCTATAATGAGTCAGATTCTTGCCCAAAATTCTAAATGCACATTCCTTCAACCCTCAGGCCAGTCCTGTAATTTAAAAAGCAAAACAAAAACAAAAAATCCATTAGAATCACTCTGAGCCAAAGAAGACCACAATAGTTGAATGTCTGTCTAAAGTCACACAGTCAATAATGATAGCATTGGAATTTGGTCTCTGGTTTCTGTAGATACACAGCTCAAAACCAGTCCTGTCTCTTGTCCCTGTCACCATCCCCTGGGACAGGATAGCACATTAGGGACTTTCACTAAGGGTTATGGTGCTTGTGAGTACTTACTTCAGTGGTAAGAAGGGGAAACTTGTGTTATACCTCCCAAGACCTTGCAGACACCATCTTTAATAAACCTTTGGGGAAACAGAGTACTCCGAGATGATGGTCAAGGACCTGGGATCGGTGATTTCTTCTGTCTCAATGGCACATTCCTGAGGACAAGGCCTCTGTGCCCTGAAACTTGTACAAGATGCTGGCTCATAACAGTAGCATTTCTTGACTATCTTACAGATACACATCCCAGCTCATCCTGCACCGTGTAAAGCCTCTGGAGGCTGGCCAGTATTCCTTAATGGTACAAAACAAGGCAGGCTGGAAAAATGTGACCTTTGAGCTCACCCTGCAATGTGAGTGATGGGGACAGGCTGCCCAGGTTTGAGTGTACTGGGAAGGGTGAGGGTAGCAGGCTCAGGGCAGGTGGTCAAGAGACAGAGACCTCACCCCTAAGGCTGATTGTGTCCTCCTCCTCCTCCCTTCTTCTCCTCCTCAGATCTCCCAGAGGTCAGTGTTACGTGGATGCCTGTGAATGGCTCTGATGCCCTATTCTGTTATGTCTCTGGGTACCCTCAGCCCAATGTGACATGGATACAGTGCAGGGGACACTCCGACAGGTCAGTGGACTTGGCTTTCCTCTCTAGGCTGAGCATCTGGGTGAGACACCTGTGAGCGGGAAGGGCATGCCGATGTGGGAGACCCAGAATCCCTGACTTAAAATCTGTTCTTTCCAGGTGTGATGAGGCCCAGGCCTTGCAGATTTGGAGTGATGCCCACACTGAAGTCCTGAGTCAGGAGCCCTTCCGCAAAGTGACCATTCAGAGCCAGCTGCTCATTGGGACCCTAAAACACAACACAACTTATGTTTGCAAGGCCTACAACAATGTGGGGAACAGCTCCCAGGCCCACAAGGCCTACTTTCTAGGTAATCTATCCTCTCCCCGCCTCCCACCCAGGGATTCCTACTTGAAAAAATCCCAGTCATGCAGAATTTCACCTCTGGGTCACCCTGGCTAGTCCTGAGCCACAGAACTCCAGGGAGAGGTCCAGAGCTGCTCACCGGGGACTGAAGAGAAGAAAGGGCAAAGGTCAGGGAGTGAGAGAAAGAATGAGGTAGAGACACCCAGACAGAGACTGAGAGACACGGAGAGAGACCAGGACCATAGTGTGGTCCTTTGACTCCTCTTCCTCTCTGCATTCAAACTCACGTGAGAGAGAGAGCAGTTGAATGAAAAAAACAGCTCACCAAGTCCACAGCCAGAGGGGATGTTTTCTCCGTCTCTCTCCAGCTCCCCCATGTTCTTAGCCCTGAACCTGAGATACAATCCTCACTCAGGGCCACCGGGAAAGGGTTTGCCCAATGCTGATGTGGAGCCTGCATCTGGTTCTACTCAGAAGTCCACAGCCTCCCCAGGCCCTTAAATTGATAGGATGTGGCACTTACCTTGTCAGGACCTGGGTGGAGCTCTCTATCCAGACTGAACTAGGCAGGCCCTTGGCTTCTGCTTGGCTCAAGGATCGTGTCACTTATGTCCTTCAGTCCCTAGCCTGGAATGCCTGTTGCCTCTGCTGTCTGTGAATGCTGTGCCACTGCTGGTATTGAAGCGCCACTGTGATAAATGCTGGCACTGTACTGGGCATCATCTCTATGACCCTTTGTCTACTAGCAAACATCCAAGTCCCTCTTTCCCTCATTTTGAAAAGAAGGCTCCCAAGAAATGTTTACAGAAGTCCTAGTTTGGTATCACTCATATACTAAGGGACCCAAGCTCCTGTCTGGGCATGAAGATAAACTGTGTCCTTCCTACCACATTAAGATAACTAGGATTAGAGGTCAGGAAGAGGTCTCAGACTCAGGAAGCTGCTGAGCTCCTGAGGTCACACAGGAAGTTGTAGGAAAGCTGAGAAAGATTTGGGGATAGGGGCTGGAGAGATGGCTCAGCGGTTAAGAGCACCAGCTGCTCTTCCAGAGGACCCGGGTTCGATTCCCAGCACCCACATGGCAGCTAACAACTGTTTGTAGTTCCAGTTCCAGGCAAACACCAAGGCAAATAAATAAAGTTAAAAAAAAAAAAAGATTTGGGGATAATACTCGTCCCCATGCGCCGCCCCCAAGACCTTTCTGCCCACAGGTATAAGTGGTAAAGCCCCACCACTGGGGTTTGTGTACAAGCATTAGCTGGACACTGAGCCAGCCTGCTACAAGGAATTTTCATACACTGGCACGGTAATGGGACTGAATACGGGTCTCCCTACCTGCTTACTTCTCTGTCTCCCTCCTCCAGCATCCAGGCAGCTTCCCGATGAGTCCCTGTTCACTCCGGTGGTGGTGGCCTGTATGTCAGTCATGTCTCTGCTGCTGCTACTGCTGCTGCTGCTCTTGTATAAGTACAAGCAGGTGAGCTGGGCGATGGATCTGGGCCAGGCCTCTTAGGGAACCAGATGTGGATGACCTCTGCTCTAGAGTTCTTCATTCGGTATCTGTGCTGTATCAACATGGGCTAGCACCAAGGAGCTCCTGTTTTGGTTATCTTAGGCTTTACCTTTGGGGTCAGGAAAAGGTATAAAAGTGATGATGTGCCTGGCTCTGCCGATGGGACCACAGGGCAAGGCATGTGGAAGTTCCTTTCTCTCTCTGTAAAATGGGGTCCAAGACTCTCCAGTCTGTGTGTATAGAGAAGGGGTAAGGTGTTGAAGAAAGACAGAACTAGGCGGTAGAGCATGCGCTTCCATGCTAGGAGGAAGCTGGCTGCAGACCAGTTAGCTCGTGTACATTGGGATGGGAGCGTGCCTGAGGTTGGTATCTCACTGACCACACATCAGAGTGGTTGCTGGGTGCTATTTGCCACCAGCCATGGGTTAGTCACTGTCATGGTTACCTGGTCCTCAGAGACACACGCAATCTTTCCTCATTTGGAACTAAAAACTTTCTTCAGTACTCCATGTACATCAGGACCCACAGGCTTTTCTGTCGTCACCTCATGGTGGTCTCGAGCGCCATAGCTCTCTCTACAGTGCCATTTTTTGAATATATCACTCCAGGTACCTTCTCATTTTCCACCCAGGAAATTTAATCGCCTCTTAAGCAGTCCAAGGCCAGGAGACCTGCAGCCTCAGGCTGCACCCCTTTCCACACTCTTTGATGTCCTCTGGCTGAGGTGCCCCTGAGAGAAAGACTCAAAAGAGTCAGGGCAGGTGGCAGTTCTCTTCTGGATAGTCTCTTGCCAGGACACTTGGCCCCACCTGTCTATCACCCAGGTCTGGATGAGAAGGGGCCTGTGTCTGGAATGGTGCTTCTGCTCAGGGCTGAGTCATTGCCTTCTGTCCCCAAAGGAAACCACAACAGTCAGGAAGGCACTGGGTGGGGGGGAAGGGAAGGAGTCAGCTGGCCCTGAGGACAGGGATGAAGGCAGGGGGAATGACGGGTACACAGGAGGGAAAGGCAGAATCAGAAAGAGGCCATTGGAGAGATTCTGGGCCCAGGCCTAAGTTGAAGCAGGAGGAGCATCCTGGGAAGTGCTAGGTCTGCACCTTTTCTATGCTCAGTACTTATCCCACAGAGCCAGAGGCCTGTTTGGAGGGTGAGCAAGGTCTGATGCTTCTGTGCTTTCTCCAATCTCTGTTAGGAAATCAAGGGAGGACCTGGAATTGGGGCTCATGTGAGCACCTGGTGAATTGATCTGCAGAGAGGATTCAGGCCCGCCCTGCTTCTAGGAAAGGCTCAGGAAGACCTTACTATTGAAATTCCAGACACCACCTCTGATAGGAAGACACCTCGCAGGCCACCCCACTTTGACAAGTATGGCCTTCCTGGTCCATGGGGTTAGCAGGAATTCCTGAGGTTGGCAGGAGGCTCAGCACTAGAAGCATGGATTCAGATGTGTCCAGCCATGCTCCCCTCCCCCTCCCTTCTCCCGCCCCTTCCAGCATTGCCCAGCAGAGGTAAAGGGCTGAGTCAGCCCAGCTGCAGAAAAACAGGGAAGCAGAAGTGGCTTGGAAGAGAAAAACAGTCGCAGCCACAGAGACTCCTAGAGTTGCAAGATGGAAGGGACAGGAGGGGTCACCCAGCCTGGGGGAGTTCCTTCCCAAATCTCATTTCAGCCACTTTCCCCAAGCTGTAACACACAGGCTGTTGTTACTGTTGTTGGTGGTGAGGTTTTACATTTGTTTGCTTGTTTGTTTGTTTTGTTTATTTGAGGATGCGGTCTCTATAGCTTTGAGTATGGCCTGAAACTCCTTCTGTAGCTAAGGCTGGCCTTGAACACCCCATTCTCCTGCTTTCGCCCCCCCCCAAGTGTTAGGGTTACAGTGTATGCCATCATGACCAACTGGAAGTTCTTCCTTATGTCTAACTGCAGTCTTTTTTTCTCAAATGTCCCGCTGGAAACTCTTCCCTGTAAAACCTCTTCTGCTTGTAAGACTTCAGTGACAGGCTACCTCCTCCCCAACTATCACTCACGCATTCTTCAGCTCTTCTCGCTGAAGTACCCAAGGCCTTGTCCCTGTCCCCAAGGCCTGAGTGGACATGGAGTTGGTCCTCCGCCACCCCAGCCCAGCTTCTACTTGCCCCTAAATGGGACTTCTCAGGGCATCCCGTGATGCGACGCCCTCATGCAGCTGTCCGGGGCAGATAAAGGTGAAGCAATCACTGTCTTCTCTCCAGACCCCAATCTTAGCTGTATTGGAGGGGCGCAGATAGCTGGAGCCAGCATAAGGTGTAATGTGCAGGCACCCCCTTTTGTCAGAGGGCTCTGCCTCAGCTCCTCTTCCTTCTCCTTAGATTAGGAGACAGCCTCTTCTTACAGCCCTCCTGACCTCCCTCTTCTCTCATTCCCTAAGCCTGCTTGACTTTGTGAGCATCTTACTCCATCCAGGCTGTTTAGTATTTACGTGCTCTGTGCCGGGACAATTCTGCCTGCTTCCTCATGGGCTCTCCTTGCCCATCCCACTTCACTCTCTGCCCCATCACCCTGCTTTGCTGACTCCATGTTATTTTTTAAATATTTTCAAACATTTGTCAGTATCTATTATATATAACATATATAATTGATTTCAATATATTTTCAGACATATACATAATGCATCTTGATATATTAATCGATCATATTTACTCTTCAATATCTTCTCTTGTGTCGCCCCATACTTGCTGGTCCCCTTTCTTTCTCCAAACTCTTCCACCTTAATTTGTGTGTGCACATGTGTGTATATTTGTGAGTTTGTATGTGTGTGTGTTCAGTATGTTTTGTTAGGGTTGCTTACAGACATATAAGTGAGAAGTTACAGAGAGGGGCTATGGAACTGAGGAATATGTCTCTTCCACCCCCATAATCAGTAGCTGCCTAAAGTCCTCCAGGGAGGGGACACTTGTGAGCCTCTCCGTCCTCCGTGACAGGCTGTTGATAGGCCCAATCTGTCCAGGTCTTACCCAGGTACTCACAGCTGCTGTGAATTAAAGAATGCAATAGCCACAGTGTCATGCCTGTAAGACAGCATTCCGCAACCCTACTCCACCCCAGCTCTTATGTTCTTTTCTACAGTGTCCTCCAAGCCTTGGAGGGATACAGATGTCTTGTTTATGACCGAGCATTCAACAGCTGCTTACTCTTAACACTTGGACAGTCACGAGTCTCTGCAGTTAATGCTGATTGCTGCAAACTGCAGCCTTTCTGACCAAAGCTAAGAACAGCACTGATCTATGGGGATTAACAGAATTTTCTAGATGGCTCACTGGCAGGAACATCATATCCATGTAGCAAAACAGCAGCTGTCTATTTCCCACAAGGGTCAATAACTTCCCTAACCAGGAACTTTTCACTAAGATGGCAGTACCAGATATAGATTCTTTCCTGCAGCCTCAATTCCAATCAGATAGGATAATTACCTCATAACAGGCATTATTTACACCAATGGTCACATCTTTCATGGCATTATTTGAAGTTTTCCTAGTTATATATTTAAGTTGAATGCCTCTCTTAGCTTCTCAAATGCTAGTCCCATAGGGTCAAGAATTTGTCTTGTCCAATTATGAATTGATCATGCATGACAGAAATAAATGCCCAGCAGAATGTATTATTTTATTGCATGGCTGTATTATCCATCCTGGAAAAGAGTGAATTTTGACCTTAGCATAGATGAGATGATGACATGATGTTCAGTGATAGAAGTCAGTCACAAAAAAAATACTGTAGGGAATGCCCAAAACAGTAATTATTAGAGGCAAAGCAGAGCCTTGTCTTCTGGTGGCTAGAAAGGGGGGTGGATAGGGAATTGCTATTCCATGGATACAGAGCTTGTTTTACAAGATCAAGAGTTCTGGAAATTGGTTGAATGCACTTAATACTACTGAGGTGTATGCTTGAAAATGAGATTGTACATGTTCTGTTCTGAGTATTTGACTACAATTGAAATTAAAAGTAGGGCTGGGGATAGTTTAGTTGTACAGTATGTACATACATATGTATATACACACACACATATACATGTGGCCCTGGTCCAATCCCTAGCACTCAGAACAACACCCACCAACATAAACTATTTGGATTAAAGAACGGGCAGATTTTCGAATGAATGGGCAGTTCTCAATGTGTACCCTGAACCTTGGCCCAGGAATTACCAAATTCAGAGGCATCGAGGCCTCTAGAAATTATTTTATCCAGGTCTTTGAATGAACAGCTAAGGAAACTGAGGTTTGGAGATGGGACGTTCCCACAGTAAGGCAGAATCAAGCATGAATTAGCCTTTGACACCATGCCCACAAGATGCCACAGTCCCTCTGGGATCACAGCAAGCTGAGAGTTCCTACATTGTCCTCTGTGGAGGTGAGATGCAAGGTCTCTCTGCCAGCCCATCAGCCCATGCGTCTCTTTCTCTCTGCAGAAGCCTAAGTACCAGGTGCGCTGGAAGATCATTGAGAGCTATGAAGGAAACAACTATACCTTCATCGACCCCACCCAGTTGCCCTACAATGAGAAATGGGAGTTCCCCAGGAATAACCTGCAGTTTGGTGAGCGAGGGCCTCAGCACTCTGGGAGGAAAGGAGCTGCAGGGGCCCAGTGGGCCTCAGGAACCTTAGGAGCCTGTATGTGTGTGTGATAGGTAAGACCCTCGGAGCTGGTGCCTTTGGGAAGGTGGTGGAGGCCACAGCCTTTGGGCTGGGCAAAGAAGATGCGGTGCTGAAGGTGGCTGTGAAGATGTTGAAGTGTGAGTTGGAGCACGTGTCGCATGGGGGTGGGGACTGCAGAGTGGTGTCTGTTGGATCTGTTGTCACAAGAGGTGCTTTCCACCCTTTAAACCTGATGGGACCTGGGAGATTTTGAGACTTGATTTCCTGACTGAGCTCCAGGCTCCCTGTGACTCGGGGTTCTGAGGGTCTGTGTCAGTCTTTGAGGAGTGAGCCCGAGGGAGGTTAGTGTGACAGAAGCCACCTATGGGAATGTCCTTGTCACAGCTTGGCTTCCTCCAGCCCAGATTAGCTCAATAACAGGCACCTCCTTCCACCTCTCTCCTCCCGTCTGTCTTCCTCTCTCCCATTTGTACGTCTGCATGCCTCCCTCTTTGGATTCGGATCCCTCTGGGTCTCTGGGTACTCCATCTCCCAGCCACGGCTCATGCTGACGAGAAGGAGGCCCTAATGTCAGAACTGAAGATCATGAGTCACCTGGGACAGCACGAGAACATAGTCAACCTCCTGGGAGCCTGCACTCACGGAGGTGAGAACTGGACAGGAATGGGTTCTTCTGGTCTTCGGTATCGCAGGGTCTCTGGACATCTGGATCTAAGTTACTCCTTTTATCCTCTCTAAATATTGTAGGGTCCCTGCCTCCAAATCTCTGATATTCCTGGCCTGGACTCATGAGCAGGAGTTGCTCATGGGTGGGTGATGCAGATAGCTGTGGTCGGCTCCCTAAGCCCACTTTACAGGGAATTTAACATGAACCCCAAATCTTTCTCCCCACCAATTTACTATTGTTGGTTTATTATTTATTTATTTTACTTTTTTTGAGACAGGGTTTTTCTGTGTAGCCATTGGCTGTCCTGGAACTCACTCTGTAGGCCAGGCTGGTCTTGAACTCACAAAGATCTGCCTGCCTCTTCCTCCATGATTAAAGACATGTGCCATGCCTGGCTTAGATCTATCTTTTAAGAAGCTCCTACCCCAGATGTATATGCTCCAAGACTCTAAGTCCCCTGTCTCCTCCTCACTATAGCAGCTTTGTCCTATACTGACCTAACATTATTTTAAGCTAAAATTTTCTTTTTTCCTTTTTTGAGACAGTCTCATTTTAATGCAGGCTGGTTTAGAATTTCCTATGTAACCCAAGCTGGCCCTAAACTTGCAATCTTATCTTATCTTTCCATGGGCTGGGATTACAAGCAAGTCTCATCACACTAGGCTAGGCTAGACTCTTCTTAGAGCTTTGTAATGTTTCTGTTGGCTTTGCACAGCCAAGGTTAATAAAGCACCAAGAAGCCTGCTCCTGGAGGCAGGATTAGAACTCAAAGCCCTTGCCACCCTAGCATGATGAATGGAGCCTTGGGGTACATCTCTCTCATTCCCACTTCTGGCTGCCTTAGGGCCTGTCCTGGTCATCACTGAATACTGCTGCTATGGCGACCTGCTCAACTTCCTGCGAAGGAAAGCTGAGGCCATGCTGGGACCCAGCCTGAGTCCTGCTCACAATCCCGAGGGTGACACCAGCTACAAGAACATCCACCTGGAGAAGAAATATGTGCGCAGGTAGCTCCCTGGCAAAGGACAGGAGAGAAATGAGGCCAGGTTGGGAAGGGGGTCTGTGTCATGAGGAATACCTACCCCAGGTTTTAAGACAACTCTGCTTTCCTATAACACATTCCCATCATTCAACAAATATCTGAACATTTAGCATGTTGTGGAAGGCCTGCCTAGAGATGGGAGGACTTGGGGGAAATGCTTGCCTTCTGTTTGACCCACAGCATGTCCGTGGGGGCTGCAGGACACACAGTCCACTCAGGAGTGGTCAACTTATCTCCACATCCCCATGAGGGAGTGAGAACCGAGTTTATGAGCTGTTGGATAGAGGTAGCAAAACAGACTGGCCTGTGGTGAGATTCCTGGTCCATTCAGGCCTCAGTTTCCCCAGATGAGCCAGCAGAGTGTTGAACTTCTCAGGGTTTTTTGCTGTCCTGTGATTCCTGGAAGCCACCAGAAGCTATGGGCAAAGCCACATGGGGAAGCAGAGAGGGGAAGAAACATGATTCATGTTGCCCTTGAATGGAAAAGAAAGGAAACGTGGGCTAAGCCTGCTATATTTTAAGTTGGAGCCTCAGTTTTGGGTCATGGTAGGTGGAGTCCCAGTACTAGACTACTAGGATCAGGCCATGCTCAGGACCAGGGGAATGTACACTGTGCTTCCAGTGAAGACACTGGCTGCTGCTGAGTCTGGGGGAGCCAAAGGAGGAGGAGTTTCCTCAGCTTCTTTCAAATGTACAGTCAGAGCATCCTTAGTGTGGGATGTTTCAGGAACAAGCGGCATTGAAATCTGTCCTATCTATGGGCCTCAAATTATGCTATTACAGAAGTATGATTTCCAAAACAAGGAGATGGTGGCTGTGTCATGGATGAATCCTAGTGGAAACCCCAGTTTCTCTTTCTGGAAGCCTGAGGGTATAGGCAAATTTGGGGTGTTGGGCTGCAGATCTGGCTGGCTGCTTAGCATCAGCAGTGGCTGTTTCAGGTGATTTACCACCCATAGCAAGAGCCTGGGTATCCCTGGGTGTTGCCTGTCCACCCAAACCTACAGAGATGCAATCTTCATTAGAAGAGACTCCCTGGAGCTCAAATGCCCTAAGCCAGTTTAAGCTCTGCTCTAGACCTGGACAAATTTAATGCCAGGGCTGGTTGGGGCATGGGTAATGTTAAAACCTTTCTAAGCAATTGGTTTCAAAGTGTATGTATGAGTGTGTGTCTCTGTGTGATTACGTTTCTAGTGTCCACAGAGGCCAAGATGGTATCGGGTACCCTGGAGCTGGGGTTACAGGCAGTTATGAGTCACCTTGGCTCACAAACGAAACCTAGACCCTCCAAATGAGCAGCAAGGGCCCTGACCTGCTGAGTCATCTCTCCAGGTCCCTTCCTGTGTGATTTTTAAATTTTTATTTTTACATTTATTTGTAATGTGTATGTGTAAACTGGGTCTTTCTCCATCACATGGGTTCCTGGGACTGGGCTCAGGCAGTGCCTTTTCTCCTAAGCCACAGTACCACTCTTCTGGAGTGATTTTTAATGAGAAACCAGCTGGTGTAATGTCACGTGGAGAGGTCAGAGAAGGTGCCTGGAATGCACTCACATTCCAATAGACTGCCAGCAAGACAACTTCCTGTCTTTGAGGACAGAGAAATCCCAGAGGGTATTAAGAGCAACAGAGATTCTGACCAATGCCATGGGGTGTCCTGGCATTGGGGATGCAAAGAGGACACAAGGATCGCTCAAGTAGAATGAGGCATGGATGGGGCCTTCCTTATCAGAGAGACACTCAGGCTGACCTCTGGGTTCCTTCCGCATTGCTAAGTGACTAAGGGAGTCCACAGGGCAGCTGGGGGACAATGCCTGGGCTAGTGATTGGCACTGATCACTTCCCAATTCTTTTCTAACCCAGGGACAGTGGCTTCTCCAGTCAGGGTGTAGACACCTATGTGGAGATGAGGCCTGTCTCTACTTCTTCAAACGACTCCTTTGAGCAAGGTGAGTAGGTACCAGGATGGAAGAGAAAGGTGGATGGGCCTAGGGGTTGGGAACTGAGGCGGAGGAAGAGGAGGAGGAGGAGGAGGAGGAGGAGGAGGGTGTGACAGGGTTGCCATGATGTCTTTTCCTAGATCTGGACAAAGAGGCCAGCCGGCCACTGGAGCTCTGGGACCTGCTCCAGTTCTCCAGCCAAGTGGCTCAGGGCATGGCTTTCCTTGCGTCTAAAAATGTGAGTGAGGAAAGGCTGTTGGTGCTGGCTGTGGGAATGAAGAGGGGGAAGGGAGGGAGTCCAATGAGAGGCAATGAAGGAATGGGAGGGAAAGTGCCGAGGCAGGCTTCTCCAGGCCCTGGCTTTCCCATGCCTATGTTCCTATGCAGCCATGAACAGGCTGAACAACAGTCTTACTCAGCAGAGAAAGGCCATTGTTTCTCTTCATGGAGCACATAGTTTTACTGGCTGAGCTGTAAGAATGTCAGAACCCGGGGGCTGGAGAGATGGCTCAGTGGTTAAGAGCGCCGTCTGCTCTTCCAGAGGACCCAGGTTCGATTCCCAGCACCCACATGGCAGCTAACAACTGTCTGTAGTTCCAGTTCCAGGCAAACACCAAGGCAAATAAATAAATAAAGAAAGAAAGTTAAAAAAAAAAATGTCAGAACTCAAGGGCTCAAGAACAGACTTGAGAGGCAAAGGTTTGACTACTGGTTCTGCTCTTGGCTGTGACAACTCAGATTATGTGAGCCTCAAGATCTGTGCCTACAAAAATGGGTATTCTCACAAATTGTTGAGGGGGTATAATGGGTTATTATGTATGCACATGCTTAGGGAAGTGCCTGGTATTGTACGCCTGGAGGTGGCAGTTGCTGGTGTTGAAATGATGTGGGCTGGAGTGTGCTCCCAGCACAGGGACTCGCTGCTTCTGAGTGCTGCTTGGAGGGCAAGAGGGGTGGGGGGAGACAGGGCTGTGGGGCTTTATGAAGGTTACACTGGTCCCATTAAATCCTCTCAGACCCCAGGCCTGCACAGGTTTGGAGAATAGACTCCCGCAAACCGTATCTACTCCCCCACCAGGGACCTAAGACCTCATGCTCCCCGTCTTGGGCTGCAGAGAGATAAGCAGACTAATCTTGTGTTTTCCTCAGTGCATCCACCGAGATGTAGCAGCCCGGAATGTGCTGCTGACCAGCGGACATGTGGCCAAGATTGGGGACTTTGGGCTGGCTAGGGACATCATGAACGACGCCAACTATGTCGTCAAGGGCAATGTGAGTGCGGAGAGGGAGTATGGCTAGCTTGGCAGGCTGTGGAGAGCTACAGCCCCAAGTGACATAGGACTGTCTTGTCAGGCCCGCCTGCCTGTAAAGTGGATGGCCCCAGAGAGCATCTTCGATTGTGTCTACACAGTTCAGAGTGATGTGTGGTCCTACGGAATCCTCCTCTGGGAGATTTTCTCACTTGGTGAGCTGTTAAACTTGCTTCCAGCACAGCCTAGGGTTGACCTGTCTTTGGCTATTCCCTCAGTATCTTGAACCTCGTGGACAAAATCTATTCAAAGATGACTTGTGTCCAAGACAGAGTAAGGGCTGGCAAGAGCCAAGGGATGGAGAGGGCTCTTGAGCTGGCCCAGCAGCAGCTGTGTGTGGTTCGGACCCTCCGGACAATGTACATTTCCTGAGCCCCCCCTCCCGTGCCTCTGTACTGCAGTAGCTGTTGTGGAGAATGCTACCTGCCAAATGCCACTGAAGATGCCACTAGTCACCCGCTAGCACCCATTTACTGGAGAGTAGGCTCAGGGCCCTTGTACTGAGTCTTTAATTGCCCTACCAAGTCATCCCTTTACTGACTCACAATCCAGGCTTTGTTCTACTTCCAAAGCCTGTGCTGGACTCTGAGGTTGGTAATGAGGGGCTGAAGGCTGTTGGCCCCCAAAGCCTAAGCAAACTTACTGCCTAATGCCTCACCCAGGGAGTCCTGAGTATGTGAGTAGTTTGTGCTCTAGGGCGATGCTGGGATGGGACCTTTACACTCTGCCTGAGATGCCTGTGGGTAGGGAAGGGGAAGGCAAGTGTGGTCTCTTATATGACCCTGGCCTTTGCAGGTCTGAATCCCTACCCAGGCATCCTGGTGAACAGCAAGTTCTACAAACTGGTGAAGGACGGATATCAAATGGCCCAGCCTGTATTTGCACCAAAGAACATGTATGTAAAGGCATCCAGGGAGGCAAAGGGATCTCTAGTTTGGGCAGCTGTTAGATGAGCCAGTGCCCCTGGCCTTTGTCTAGAAGGCTCCAGGCTTCCATCTGCATTGTATTGAGAGTCTATACTAAACTGTGAGCCCAGGCATCTGAAGCATGCTAAGAAGCCTGTAGCACTGGGCCATACCTCTGTCCCCTAACTTACTTTCCACTAGTTTTGAGGGTCCTTCCCTGGGTAGATCTCCCTAGTGATGTGTCTTGAGGAGCTTGACGGGAAAACTTTGTTCTGCCTTCAGATACAGCATCATGCAGTCCTGCTGGGACCTGGAGCCTACCAACAGACCAACCTTCCAGCAGATCTGCTTCCTCCTTCAGGAGCAGGCCCAGCAGGACAGGAAGGAGCAGGTGAGAAGGATGGAATGGCTGCCCGGCTGGCTACAGCAGGCTGGGCTGGGCCTGAAAACATCAGCTGACTGTCTCTGACTTCTTTCCTCTCAGGACTATGCTAATCTGCCAGGCAGCAGTGGCAGTGATGCTGCTGGTGGCGGCGGCAGCAGCAGCAGTGAGCCGGAAGAGGAGAGCTCCGGTGAGCAGCTGGCCTGCTGTGAGCCGGGGGATGTGGCCCAGCCCCTGCTGCAGCCCAACAATTACCAGTTCTGTTAAATGGGACAGTGGAGGACTGCTGCTCACCACTTCTCAGCTCTACCTCCTCCATGGACGGGCGACATGGGGAGAACATTTGAACTTTATCCTCAGCTTGGCCCAGCTCTAAAACCTCAGGACATGCGGGGCTTGGGGAGGTCAGAGGTCCCCATCCTCAGAGCCTGGGCCATCACTGCCAATGGGGTTTTCACAGTGCTAGCCTGTATTTACCATGCCAGTTTGTGCACCCTCGTTCACTTCCTTCACCCTGTTCCCCTTGAGAGAACCTCTGTTCCTAACTCTCGTCATTTTCAATACAAAGACTGACTTTGTGTCTTAGGAAAAGGTTGTAGGCAAGCACAGGGCTCGCCTCCCGACCATGTTCAGACTACAGGCTCCTTCCTAAGAGGTTCACAGGACTGACTGGTCCCACTTCATCCTGGATCTTGTGTTAGAATGAGCCAAGTGGCAGCTAGCAAAGGAAGGGCTGTTCTATCCAGAACCGTCGTTCGAGGCTGGAAGGCCTGGGGCTGCGGTGCAAGGCTGGCCATGCCATGCCAGGCAAATACTGCATGCTCCCCTCCAAGCAATTTGTCCCTGTTAACAGTCAGCATTAAACTAACAGCATTAACACAGCCAGCAGCGTCTGGTTCTTTGCAGCACCCAAGTGCCTACGAGTGTCCTAGGACTTTCTCCACCCGCCCCCCATGAGAAGTCATCAGCAAGCCCCCCTTCCAGAGCCAAAGAACACAATGAGTATTGAACTGGCTCTTGCTTCATTAAAACCAGATAATTTAATAAACTTTATTCTTGTTGGGGGAAAAACGAGAGGGAATGCCACCTATCCCAGCCTCTCAATAAATTAAATAGCACTTGGCCAATCCCCGGACCCTGAGCAAACCACAGCACCTGAGCCAGTGTGCTGCCTGCTTCCGGCCCTGGCTGCTTCCCCTTCACAGAAGGGAGTTTTCCTACTGCTTGCCAGCTATGTCACAACTATGGGCCACATCCCCTCTGTGGTGAGGGTCCGAGGGCCCAGACGGTGTAGGGTACAGGAGCAGTGGCCAGAGAAAGGAGGAAGGATTCTCTTCCCCAAAACCCAAGGCAGAGGACAGACAGTCCTGGAGGGAGCCATAACCGACTGGCCCTCCCTCCTCAGCTGCCCCAAGTTGTGGGAACAGGGAGTGCTAGAAGAAAAAGGGATGCACCCTCCTTTAGGATGAGGAGTCCAAAGGGACCCCAGGAGTGAATAAGCCATTAAGGCCTTTCATCAAAGGCAGCCGGCTAGGAAGCCAGTAGGGCTGGAGCCCGAGCTCTTTCCCGAGGACAGCCAAGCTCAATGGCCTCCGCGCCTGGTAGACTCACTCCACAGGTGGTGGCGAGCCCAGGCAACCAGCTCCCAGTCTTTCCCTTAGCAGAATCATACCCCCAACATGCTCTCTCGGGTCCAGCAGAGGTTTCCCAGCACCTCTCCTGAGCCCCAGAGGTTGAGGGCCCCACTGTGCTCATGAAATGGAAGCTCTTTGGTCAGTTCCAGCAGAGGCCCTCCCTACAGGGGACTGCAGGTCCCCTCGATAGGTCTGCCTTGGGCAAGGACCAGATTATGGCTTGAGAAAGATGGTGCAGGCCCTGTACATAACAACCCGGCTTATTCTGCCACCGAGGCTGCCTCCTCTTCCTCCTCCGTCTTGATCTGAGCAACTCCAAGGCGATAGAGGTTATCTCGAATAACCACTTCGCCCGGCTGGCAGCTCTGCACAACGTCATGAATCTGCCGGTTGACAATTTCTCGGCTGGTGAGGAAGTCCATGAGGCGGTTGTAGAGGTAATAGTGGGTGGCATTGTCAAAGGCAATGGGCCGCTGGCGGACACTGTTGAGTTTACAGTCCATGATGGAGGCATAGGGAGCCAACTCAGGGCACAGTGATAAGGAGTGGTGGCCAGCACTAGGGTCACTGGGATCGGGCTTCGTGTTTGTATGGACAATACGCCGTGTGGCAGTCTTGGTGACTGGATGCTGGACAGAGTTTTCAGCCTCTGGCACATCCACGGAATAATGCTGGTCCAAGAGTTCAGGGCAGGACACACTCTAGAAGAGAGAAGAGAAGCCACTTTGTAAGAAGGAATGATGAGAGGAGCACCTTGTGGGAGGCAGACGCAGGGGCCGAGGAGTCGGGAAGCCTTGTTTAAAGCCTAGAGCCCTTGCATACTGTCTCCTGAGCCTCCACTTCTTGTAGGAATGAGAACAGGAAACCAGTCAGCTCAGCACGGATGCTGCATTCCTAGGGGGCTGTCATCCTGTCATTCAGGCCCCAGAGCGATGGGAGGGAGCGGCTGAGGGACACTTCAGACAATGTTTGGGGTCTCGGCAAGTTCTCAGAGCCCCAAAGAGCCAGAAAACGAGGAGAATAATGTCTGCTCCAAAGCAAGCCAAAAGACTTCACCTCCCATAATGCAGTTGGGCAGAGGCACTCATTTCCTGTGACTCTTCTTACCTAGTATCAGCTCTAATGCCTCTTCTAGTCAAGGCCAAAGGCAGGTTTGGAGTGCACATGCCCCACACAGGGACTATCTCCTGTACAATGCACCAAGATACAAATACAATGACTCTACCACTGATGTGCTCTATGACCCTGATCCAGTCCGACACCCTCTCTGGGTCTTAGTTTCTCCTTTTCTAATCAAAGGAGAGGGTCAGAGAAGATCAGCGCCAAGTGCTGAACCTCAGACCCCACCTCTCTTAAAAAAATCTTCAAAATATAAAAAAATAGATTCGGCTTATAGTTCTGGGTGCAAAGTGAGTGTTTTCTAGGACCACTGTATCTACATCTTAATAGGTGTGACCTGTAGCACACTCATGGTCAAATCTAAGACTCAGGAATGACACAGTGTCCTTCAGGGTAGTCAGTGTGTACAGTGACCAACCCTTTCCCAAAGTGGTAATTTTCCAGCTTCTCTGGAAAGCAAGCTCTTTTCCTATAAGATGCCTGTGTTTGGAACACCCCAAGCACACCAAATGATCTCATACCAAGGTCAGTCAGTAAAGGTCCATAATCAATACTGGTGCATCAGGATAAAATATTAATGGAGAATAAGAATACGAGAAAGAGCTCCCCAGGCACGCCCCCGATCACTGAGGTGGGGTGGCTTCCCTTTATCCCCGAGATTCACACCAGTTCTTAGGAGTAGACTCACCACAGCTGGCTCTGCAGGGTTAGAGAAACAGCCCTGGTTCTTCCCCCACATCTGACTGGTCAGTTCTGGGTAGAGGAGGTCAGCACACAGGGCCACTGGTGTGGCCATATCTACCACATAGACAGGCGGCCAGTGGCGGGAAGAGGCGAGCAGATCCACATGGTCACGGGCACTTTCACCTCGAACAAGATACTTGGAACCGCAGACCACCTATGGGAGACAGAGGCTACAGTTCAGAGTTAAGGAACCAGCTGCAGGTGCCAGGGAGGCCCTAGAAAAAGATCACCTTTAGGACTGAAGACAGGGACCATGGCATTTGGTCCCTCTCCCCCTCTAAAAAAGGATTATTACTGTGTACACGACTTGTACATGACAGCACACAGGAGCTGGTCTCCTTCCACAGTGGATTCGGGGATAACTCAGGTTGTTTGGTTTGCCTGGAAAGTGCCTTTCTTTCCCTAATGAGCCTAAAGCAAGTCACCAGCTCATCCTTGTCCTGACAACAGCTGAGACTTAGGTTAGGTGAAAGGTGCCTCAGGACATCTCCAAACCCTACTCTATCCATAAACCCTACCAACCGTCCTAGCACTAATACAAGGCTTAGTTAGTGCCTCTGGACTGGACCTCCAGTACCCTGAGAATGGTTGCCATCCAACTGCTTTTGCTGCAGTCTTGCGAGCACTTCCCCCAAAACTCCCCAGTTACTCCACTGCTGCACAGATCTAAGTCTACTGGGGAACCCTGCCTTCACACTCACCTGCCTGCCACTTTCATAGGAAATGTCCCTAAGACAGTTCCAAGACAGCACTTGAATCTTTGGACTGCCCACTGCTTCTCAGAAGACAATGGGCACACCTGGATATGCTCCTGGAGCAGTGCTCATCTGCTAGAGCAAAGGCCCCGCCCCAGCTTTGTTCCAGTGACTGGCTGCTTCACCCTCCTTTTATGGCCACCTCAGCCTGACTCTTACGTCAGTCACTGTGAATCTGTTGACAATGCCCACTCAGTCCTGGGGTTTCCATTCTGGCATCTTTCTAGGCCAATTCTGCCATACACAACCTATCCTGTAGCCTTTTCTGTCTACCCTATCTATCCCCTTTTACAGAATATATGGAGTGACTTCACCACCCCATTTCCTCCTATTCAATACCATCCTAAAGACCTCTGACCATCTTCAGAAATACGTCTCGGGGTCACTTCTCTGGCTCTCCTCTGGGCTCTTTCTTTATCTCCAGGTCTTGGCCTTCTCTGGCTGTCTAGAGAGTGCAGGTCACCCCCACTTTCTACCTCTGCTCTTTGGTTCCTCCAGAGCTAGTACTACAAGCTGCAGTAACTTTCTTTTCCCACGACAACACGAGGTCAACTAAAAAACATGCTTCTGTCTTTCACCACTCGGGGCTAGCATGCAGCAAGGTGCATAATACACACACTGAATGATGCAGGCTCCCATCCACCCCCTAATGGCGATGATTCTCTGGCTGCAGAGTGACACAAGTCTTGGTTCCAGAGGGATCAATCAGATCGCAGTTCAACACTAGCAAGCTCACCGCACGCTCCACTCATGCCACTTTCTTACCTGATGAGGGCACACCTTGTAGATTTTACCCCCTGTGAAATGAGTTGGGGGCGGTCTAGCTCTGGCTCCATTCTGTACAGATTCATAGAGGGCCAATAAGGAGAAGCAGAGCTGATCCTGGAGAGAAGAAAAAGATTAAAACTCAGGCACAAATGCTGACGTAACCAATAAACATCACTCCAAACCCCAAGAAAGTGATGGAGCCTCTGCTAGCCTGCTAGGCCTGAGAGCCTCGGCAGCCTCTCCCCCAGTTAGAGGTAAACTGTAGGAAGCTCCACAGGAAGCTCCACCCAGGCGCCTTGTCAGAGAAAGGTTCAAATAGGAATGAGCATTTGGATCTGAACTTGCAGAGAGCATTTTTCAATAGTACCGAAAGCAGGTGGGGGTGTCTAAACTCCACACACAGCAGACAGTCTATGTTAACAGCAGTCATTTTTATGAGCCTAAAACCAGTCTCTGGGTGAAGTGTTCTTTACAAGAGCTTTAGGAATTTTCAGTTGATCTTTTAGAGGAAAAATTTAAAATCCCCAGAGTAATAAGAGTCTAGGTCAAGGCATCACAAACACGCCACCATCTGGCTGCTATCTCTTCGGTTTCCTGACTTCTAGAACCTTCTATCCAACATCAGTACCTAATCATATGGGGTTTATAACCCTGCACAGAAAAGAGATTATCCTTCCTGCTCCCAAAGCCCCATCTTCATGGTTGTCCCCAACACTCACCCTGGAGTCCTCTGGGCCAAAGGGGACGCCACACTGCTCTAGCAGGTACTGGAGCTCCTCCCCACCGTAGGAGCTCAGCTCCTCAAGCCTGCAGGCGCCCTCCTGCAGCAGCCTCACCAAGGCACTGCCATTGCCTGCAACACATAAGAAAGCCGATGGGAGATGCTGCCGACGGCCACCTGACACCATGGCTAGCTCATGCTTGAGAATGAGAACCAGGGGCCGGGCACGCAGAGAGGCAGGCAAAGGCGGAAGCCAACTCTACACAGCACTCCCGAGACAGGAGGATAGTAGGCAGGACTACAGCTTCACTGATATCTGAGGGCTTTCAGAAATAGACATGCCTCTGAGACACCAATATCCCAACAGAAAGTCATTGCCAAGAACTCCAAAACAGGCCACCTTCTTACACGCAGGTTCTGTTTTCAGAACCAATAACACAGATGCTTCAGATGCAACAAGAGGAAAAGGAGCTATTACTTTAACTGTACTCTATCTGTGAGTGCATGCTTGGCGCCTATGGAGGTCAGAAAGGGCATCAGATCCCCTGGTACTGGAGTTACCAACGACTATGAGCCACCATGTGGGTGCTGGGAACCGAACCTAGTTTCCTCTGCAAGAGCAATGAGTGCTCTTAACCACTGAGCCCCAGGCAACTGCATCATTTAAAAAATGCTCTCTACATATTATGCTCCTGACCTAGTTTAAAGGGGACAGAGCTCAGAGATGATGGAGCCGAAGCTAAGAAACAAGGTTTACAGCCAGTGTATTCACACAGAGCACTGACAAAATTAACACTTCATTTTCAGGCTTTCTAAAATTAAAACAAATAAGGTGTACTATACTTGGTATTGGAAAATTACTGTTCTGTGCAAATTTCTAACTATAGATTTGACACATCCCAAAGTATGGGCATCATTTTTGGTCATAATGCAAATGTCTTTCTTTCTTTTTTAGAGACAGTTTATTATGCAGTCCTGGCTGGCTGGCCTTGAACTCACAGGGATCCAACTGCCTCTGCTTATCCAGGACTGAGATTAAAAGTTTTAACTATGTGCAGTCACAGTCACAGCTTTGTATTTTTAGACACAGTCCTTGAGATGGACCTGGCACTCTCTACCACTGCTCTGTCTTGCCATGGCCAATGTTGAAGCCTTCTGACTGAATCATTCTCTTAATACCATACAGAAACCAAATGGTCTTACCAGGTACTGGCCGTACAGCCAGGTTTTTGTCTTTCTCAGTGTTGACGACCACAGTTCCTCTCATGAGTGGTGGGAAGAATGGAGCAATAACAGAGGCATCAAATTTGGTGATGGGGATACTCGCAGGGAATGCAATCTGCTCAATCACTTCTGTCTCCATGGTAGTCCAAAAGTCTTCCACATTCACCTCACTGGAGCCCAAGAATTCTGGCCAGGTAAACTACAATGTGGTCAAGATAAAAAGGCAAAGAAAAAACAAACATATAAAGATAAAAATAGCAAAGTATATGAGGTACAGACTAGGAACAATACAGTGTGCACCCTTTATTACGCACCAGGAAAGCAGGACACTGGGGAGAGCAAGAATCTGACAGCCATGCGCTGCCAGGATACTTGTGCATCTGACAGTTCAATGCCAAGCCACCCTTCCTTCTCTCACGCAACAGTACTCTCCAACCAGACAGTGATAAGGCTCCTTCCTTCTACAGCCCTGTTCATGTCATGCTCTGTGGCTAAAGGCACTGAGTTCCCAGCACCAACATCAAATGGCTCATAACCACCTCTAACTCTAGTTCCAGGGACTCCAACGTCTCAGGTCTCCATATAAGCACCCGCATTCAACTACACAAGATACAGTTGCACTAACTAAAGGAGAAAGAATGTTGACTTAGGATCAGTTCTCAAACAGAAGCCTCAATTCCTTTATCTAGCTGTCAAGAATAACTAGAACTCTGCTTAGAATCCTATCCATCTTCCTAAGGCCTTCTGAATCCTTTCTTCAGGCTCTCCAGGACCTCCCCCTCAGAGAGCAAAGACTTAACTATTATAGGCATTTATGTTAGCCAACTTCCTTTTCTTTTTTGCAGTGGTGGAGGCCTCACAGGACAGATAAACACTCTACCACCAAGTTTCATTCCTGTACTACTTTTCTTACGAGCAGCTTTTTTTCCTTTCTTTTCTTTCTTTTTTTTTGCATAAAAAATATGAAATGCTTCAAAAATTGGCATGTCATTCTCATGCAAGGGGGCACATAAATTTCTGTGTTATTCCAATTTTAAAATACATGCTGCTGGATGAAGCAAACACCTATACTATCCTTCAAGTGTGCCTCTGACCTTAGTACTCTGATTAGAGCCAGTGGCTTACTCACTAGGGATGCAGGGATGGATGCTGCTTAGTAAGTAGTGAAGTACTTGCTCAGCATATGCAAAGTCCTGGATTTGATTGCTAGCACTGACATGTAAATAGCAGGCCCACGCTCTGAACCTGTAAGCCAAGGTAAGCCCTTCCTTCCGTCAGGCTACTGCTGCCCTGCATTCTGTTGAGGTGGCAATGGAACCAGCGGTGCCATCCTTTGATCAGAAAGCAGCACATGCTAAGAGTATGTGAAAGTGTGTGTTACCCCATCCCAAGAGGCAGGAGTGTAAATAAACAGAGCTGCTCCTTGTCCCTTCATGAGCCAGGTTTCTAGTTACTAGGGTGGGATTAGAGGGAAACCATCACATCTCAAGACAATACTAGCATGTTCGTAGTCAAATTTCTTGCCGCTGTGAGAAAAGCAACTTAGACAAGGAAAGGCTTATGCTGTCCTCAGTTTCAGAGTCTGTGTGGTGGAAGCCTGAGCAGCAGAGCCCTGAGGCAACTGCTCACACTGCACCTGACCACCGGGGCTCAGCTTCCCTTCCCCTTTTAGTCAGCCAAGACCTCAACTGATGAACAGAGAGAGCATGGTTAAGTTAGGGAGGATTTCCTATCCCAGTAAACCTACCTAGCAAACCACTTACAGATGTGCCCGGAGGCTTGTTTCCACAGTGATTCTAAACCCCATGAAAGAACAGCACAAGAACATAGCTGCTTTCTGCAAACAAGGGAAATATATCATACAGAAGGTACTAGAGCCCTGCTGGGAAATGAACCTGGATCCTCTGCAAGAGCGGCCAAGTCCTCTTGGTGATGGCCTCACTTCTCCAGCCCCTGATTTTGTTTTGAAAGCAGGAGACATCTATCTGCTTTTGGTGTTCTTCTCTTACGAAGGGATCATATATATCTTGAACTTTTATCACAATTCATCTACAAAACCATCTGAACTAGTGGAATTTTGGTAAAAATTAAGTTCAGAACCAAAGTGAGCATCTTTTACTTATCTAGTACCATCAGTGGTTCTCCATTTCAATCTGCACACGTCCTTAAAATGGCTACATGGCCCCTGGAGGGTCCAGCTCCACTCCCCTGCCACCTTCCCTTCCTTGCTTAACCCTACTGAACACAAATCTCTTTCCTACCCATCTCCCCAAAGCAGCAAACAAACATTCCATGAAGACGGAAGTTTTGGGGTTCATTTTTAAACTACTTTCTAAGCAGCATAAAAAGTGCATGTAAGGGCTAGGACTGTAGCTCAGCTATAGAACACATGCTTAATATGTGCACAGCTCCTGATTCAACTCTTAGGAAAGGAAACAACAAGAACATGGGTGTAACTTTCCTGGGTGTTGGTGTGTTCCAGACACTGCTTGAGCTTGTGGCCAGTGCCCCTGCTCCCCCATAGCCGTGTGGAGGCATGACCACGCCCCCGCCCTGCAGAGCATGCTCCCTGTGCTCTGCTCTCTCCTCTTTCCTCCTTCCTTCCTTCTCTCCCCTCCCCCGCCCCTTCTCCAGATATCTGAACCCCCTAAATGAAACTCTATATGGCACTTGGCAGCAAATGTTTTGTGTCTCTCTCATGTGCAAAATACTAACACTGGGGGGAGTAAGTCTGCCCAGCATACAACAGGCCCTGGGTTCCATCTCCAGCATCATTAAAGAGGGGAAAAGAATAAAAAAAAGAAAACAAACCCTGTTTCTTTCTGACCTTTCTCTAATGAAATATTGGCTGTAGGAGGAAAAAGTCGCTGGCCTCACTTCCACAGACTGGAGTCATGTACCCTTGGGGACAGCATGCAGGAGGGAAGCTGCATAAGTGACAGGACAGTTTTCAAAGTGACTATGGTGGCTGAGAGGGGCTTACCTCCACACTCTTGAGTGCCAGCACATTTTCTTCATTCCTCTGAGCCATCTCTACTTTGGGGGCCACACCGCAGATCCCACAGATCATGTCATTGTAGTCACGGACAGTGAGACATTCAAAAGCCCAATAGCCATTGCACAACAGCTCCTGCAGCTGGTTCAGCTCCTCCGAGGTCAGGGTCTTTTCTGGAAGGACAGCAAGAGGCCAGTAAAAAAGACTGGCATACTGGGATGAGCCAGAAGACAGCAAGAACAGCAATCTGCAAGTGTTCTGGTGCAGCCTAAGGAGAAACGCCAATCGGAGGGCAGTTGCTTTGGACTAATCTGGACACGTCCTTAAAGGTGCTACTCTAAGGACTCTGAATATACTACCTATACTAATATTTACACGATTTTAATTCCTTATCAACCAGGAGCTATTACTGTCTTCAAAACAAGTTGTTCAAAATCACACTGCCACAAGGTGGCAGAGTCAATCGTCAAACATGAGCCTACATGGCCATCTGTCCCACGACAGCAGACAAGGCACAAACCTGAAGCTTGTAGAAATGGGATAGGTAAAGAACAAGCAGAAGGGAAGCACACAGGGAAAGCACCTCTAGGTAGGAAAGACCCAGGTCCCCACAGCACTCGAGCCATGGAACTGGTAGACATCTGGGAGCACTGTACTTAGCGTGAGCCTGACTGACATACTACAGAGCCAAATCTATGACGACTGAATGACACGTTCTAAAAGTCAGTATGATTTCCTGCTAACAGCTCCTGTGTACATGGAAACATTTTTCAAAGTTAGTCTGGCATTTATAAAATTCTGAAAGAAAAATATATTATCAGGAAGTCAGGGGTATTTCCTTTCTGAAATAGCAGCCTCTCATTCCCAATGACTCAGTCCTTACCTGTTTGTTCCTGTACAGACTTCAGCACGACATTGACAGCCGTTCTGGGGTCCTCTCCCAGCTTAATCTGGTTGCGGATTGCAAAAAGTAAATCCAGGCTTACTAGCAGCCTATTCCCCACATTAAAAAGACCTGCAGGGTAGACAGGCACAGGGTCACTAACAGCACTACCAGCACAGACAAACTAGATGTCTACTTTGAGGAGAAGTCACGGTACAGTCTTAAAACACAAAACATAGTTCAAAAGAGCGAAGTAGACCTGACTGTTCTGTAGTTGTCTATGTGCCACTGATGAATAAAATAACTCTTTATAGCACGTTTGCCTTTTATCCTAATTAAAAAAAGAAGCATTTCTCTATCTCTGGCTCAGTGTTCAGGCCCAAAGATGCCACTTTTCCCAGCTCACACACCTGTACCACAGATGTCAGGGGACCCTGAGCACAGGGCCTATCACAGGCTGGGGATAAAAACCCTCGGGTGAATTTAAGGGCAGTCACGACCAGTCAAATGAGAGGTCCCCCTCCCCCACTTAAATATAACATAAGCACCAAATGACAAAAACAGATTCTAAACATGTACTCCTTCGCCTCTCTAGGCATGACACCAAAGGCTGAAAATATAATATCAGAGGTCTGGCCACCCAAAAACTAAAACAAGGGTAAGTTCAAGGCCAATTTATTCTACACTGCAAATTCACAAATGTAATTCACAATAGAGTACCACTCTCCTACTCCCCAGAGTTGTGTAAAGGATCTCTATTCTTTTGATTAATCAAAGAAATGAGACAATAATAATATACCACCTTTATCTAATTAAAAAAAATTAGGAAGCAGCTCCCAAACTTCCAGAGGTAATAAGTGAATTTTGTGACACTGAATAGACAACAGATAAACTCAACTGTATCTATTCAACTGTTTGTTAAACACTGAAAATAAAACAAGTCTAAGAAAATATACCTACGATCTACATGCTATAAACTACAAAATGCTGAGACTCTTAATGATAACAGTATTTAATAGCAAAACAAAAGGTCTCCAAACTAAATTAAAGCAAAATGTAAAAAAAAAAAAAAAAAATGTAATCATGATGGGGGGGAGGGGCGGCAGGGAAGAGGCCTGGTGCCAGAGAGGCTCCTGGGAGTCCACAAGGATGACCCCAGCTAAGACTCCTAGCAATAGTTGAGAAGGTGCCTGAACTGGCCTCCTGTTATTGGACTGATGGCCACCCTAACTGTCATCAGAGAGCTTTCATCCAGTACTGAGGGAGGCAGATGCGGAGGGCCCTAGCCAGGCACTAGACTGAACTCTGAAAGAGTACTGTTGAAGAGGTGGTAGAGGATTGTATAAACCAGGGCTGGGTAGTTCAGGATCATGAGCAAGCCCCAGGACCCACAGAGACAGATGACTGGAGCTGGTGGGAGCTCATGGACTCTGGACCAATAGCCAGGAAACCTGCATGGGCCCAAACTAGGCCCTCTGCATGTGGGTAACAGTTGAGTAGCCTGGTCTGTTTGTGGGGCCCCTGGCAGTGGGACTGTGACCTGTCCCTAGTGCTTAGCGGGCTTTGGGGAGCCTGTACCCACGCTGGGAGGGATGCAGGGGGAGGAGCTTGGGCCTGCCTCAAACTTGATATGTTTTGTTGACTTCCATGGGAGGCCTGCCCCTTTTACAACTGAGGGAGAGTGGATGGGAGGTGTGGGGGGGGGGGGAAGAGAAGAGAGGAAACTGTGGTTGGTGTGTAGAATGGATGAAAAATTTAATAATTAAAAAGATGTAAAGACCGTATTTGGATTGGAAGACTCGGTATTTTTAAACAATATCCTCAAATTGGTCTATAACTTCAACAAAATTTCCACGAAGTTTCTAGTGGGACTAAACATAATGATAAGCAGACTATCCAAAACAATTCTTGAAGAGCAAGGCTGAAGACCCCATGCCACCTGAGAGACTTAGCCTGGGGCTGCAGTGGTAAACGGAGTGAGTACTGAGGTCCAGTATGGTAATGTGTGTCCTTAACTCTACGCAGAGGCAGACAAATCTCTGTAAGTGTGAGGTCAACCTGTTCTACATAGCAAATTCCATGAGGCTACATTAAGACCCTGTCTCAAAAATCAAGAAGACAAAACACAGAAGGCAGTGTATACTGGAACAATGTAATGTCACGAAGCAGCCTAATATGTATAAGCCATGTAAATTTTAGTAATGGGACAATGGACACTTATATCCAACAAATGACCAAGTGATCTGGACCTTATATATACAAGTTACTAAGGGGGCTGGAGAGATGGCTCAGTAGTTAAGAGCATTTACTGTCTTTGCAAAGGACCTGGGTTTAGTTCCCAGCACTTACTTTTATTATAGCTCACAACTGCCTATAACTTCAGTTTCAGGGGATCCAATGTTTTCTCTCTGGCCTCCGTTGACACCAGTACCCATAAGAAGCACATACATGGGGGCTGGAGAGATGGCTCAGTGGTTAAGAGCACCTGCTCTTCCAGAGGACCCGGGTTCGATTCCCAGCACCCACATGGCAGCTAACAACTGTCTGTAGTTCCAGTTCCAGGCAAACACCAAGGCAAATAAATAAATAAATAATAAATAAATAAAGTTTAAAAAAAAAAAAGCACATACATTCATGCAGGAACTCATATACATATGACATAAAAATAAATATATCTTTTTCTAAAGTTAAACAGATATGGATCATATGGACTGGAAAGACAGTTCAGTCAATGTCTGCTCTGGATTTAATCCTTAGACTCATGTCTAGATTAGCTAACAAGAAATCAGGCATAGTGTTACACATCTGTTATCTCAGAACTGGCAAAGCAGAAACGGGCAGACCCTGTGGTTTGCTAGCCACCACCCTTGCCCACATAACAAACTCCAGGATAGAAAGACATTAAGGACTGGGAAGATGTCCCAGTAGGTAAAGTATATACTATGCAAGTGTAAGGACCTGGGTCTGGATCCCCAAAACCCAGGAAAAGAACATGGCAGTCTATCTGTAGCCTCACCATTCCAAGATGGAAGGCAGAGAGAAATCCTGGGCCAACCAACTTGTCCTAGGCAGCAGCAGACAAAAAATTGTCTCAAGCAAGGCAGAAAGTGAGATCTGACATCCAAGGTTGCGCTCCAACCTCCACATGTGCACCATGGCACATACAAATACAGAGAAAGATAAACACTTCATTAAAAACCATGCAGCCCCCATTGTTCACTGGAGAACTATAATGCAATACCATTACATACACTAACTAAGACAGTAAAAACACCACCATATGCTAGCATATAACTCAGACAAAAATTCTCCCACACTAGTGGAAAAAATGCAAAACAATAAAACCTCTTTGGAAAATGGTTTGGCAATTAATTATAAAACTAAATATACACTTAGCATTTCTTTGGATCATCATGTATTTGTGCTCACACACAAATGTTTATAGCAGCTCTATTTGTAATTGTAAAAACCTGGCAGCAATTTAAATATCCTTCAGCAGGTGAATGGGCAGACTAGCACATCCACACAAGGAAAAATAGTCGATGATTAAAAAAAGGCATATACTAATGCACACTAGATGGGAAACAGGTCGGAGGACCACATACTGTTGCTATATTTACACAGCGTTCTTTAGCAGAGGACACCACAAGAATGAGAATTAACAACTATCAAATAAGGTGAGCTCAATTATAAGGGGAACAAGAGGCAAGTTCATGAGTCAGACAGAACTCACAGAATATAAGCAAGATCTACTCTATGTAACTTCTCTGCTGTTCTCTCTCTCTCTCTCTCTCTCTCTCTCTCTCTCTCTCTCTCTCTCTCTCCCTCTTTTAAAAAAAAGACAGGTTCTGTCTTTGTGGCTCTGGCTGTCCTGTACTCACTATGTAGACCAGACCAGACTGGCTTCAATCTCACAGAGATCTGCTGGGTACTCTATGTAAATTTAAAGAATTTTAATCAAAACATATACACTCTTGAGCACTCACGTACACAGGTTACAGTGAAGAAAAATGGGTACTTTAACTCTGGGTAGAAACAAAATAACATAAGGGTGGGGCTGGAGAGATGGAATGGGGTTGGAGAGATGGCTCAGCGGTTAAGAGCACTGACTACTCTTCTAGAGGACCTGGGTTCAATTCCCAGCACCCACATGGCAGCTCACAACTGTCTGTAGTTCCAGTTACAGGCAAACACCAAGGCAAATAAATAAGTAAATAAACGTTTTAAATTAAAAAAAAAAAAAAAAAGCAGCACTAACTGGCAATGCAAAATTTCACATGAATAAAGCAACATAAGGTTCTCCAAGACAAAGAACAACTATGTCTTAATCCTCAGCACAAATTCTAAGTGTCAAGTAAGATTCACACTCTCACAACTGATAGATACATGGTTTTGTTTGGTTTTTTTGAGGTCCAAAGATAATTTTATTTGTGTGTTTAAAGAAAAAGTAAGGGTAGGAAGTTGTAAATCTCAGTAGCTGTCCATAAGAGAATGGAGCCCACGAGAAAGCTGGTCAGCCAGCCACAAGGTGGACAAGCAACTGGATGTGGAGACAGACAAAGAGTGAGGGAACCCAAAGTACGTGAGAAGGCAAGCGTAGAGATAAGACAGAAGCTGTAGAAAGTTTACTAGTGCTGAATAAAGGGGAGAGTAAAACAGCAATTCCACTTTCGAGAATTTGTTCAAAAGAAATAAAGACACACATAATTATTTATAATTATAAACAAGACTGTAAAATGAAGCATCCAACATCATTACTAAAGGGTTATTTCTCTACTTGCTGGCAGAAGAAGATGCCAGTGATATAGTGTTAAATTAAAGTAGCATGTTCCACAACACCCAGCATGTCCCACAACACCCAGCATGTCCCACAACACCCAGCATGTTCCACCTCTGTTCAAAGAAAACTTAGAACGTTACTCACGCTTCTCTAGCTCCTGACGTTCTGTAGACAATGGACATGTCTGAGGATGGTGTCTTTTCTAACTTGTCTGTATTGACTATTTTTTTCTATAGCGAAGATCTGGGTTTTGTTTTGAGACAGGCTCTCACTATGGAGGCCTGGCTGGCCAAGAACTCACTATGTAGACCAAGCTGACCCCAAACTCACAGAGCTCCATCTGTCTGTTTCCTGAGTTCTGGGATTAAAAGTATGTTGAAAGCTGTTATTTTTAAACTAACTAAAGACCCAGAGAAGGGTTGTCACTGAGGAAACTGTCGCTGGGGCAGACGGCTTCTTCAGAAGCTGCTAAGAACAGATACACAGAGGGGAATATGGTGGGTCCCAAATCTGTTCTGGGGGGGACAGGGAGGGTCAGAACCTACCTGTGTAGATGTCCATGAAGCTGTGCAGGGCCAAACAGTGAGGGTTCAGGCACATCTTCACCTGGGCAGTCACCACCTGCAGCCGGGTAGCTGTCAGGAGCCAGCATTCCTGAGGCCCGGCCAGAGAACTAGCACCCAGAACAAAAACCAGGAGGGAAGTTAGTCTCTCTCTGTAAGGTATGGGCTCCTTCAGTCAGAAGCAAAACTCTCCAAACTTTACTGCAACTAGCAGAAGAAGGGGCAGGAGCTATGTTTCCAAGACTGTCTGGCTGGATGTCTCCATTTCACAGAGACTGGCCTATGAAATTGTCCTTACAAGATAATCTAAGGTATTCCATGACTTAAGCAGTTCCCCTGACAACCCAAGGTTATCCTGGGCAGGCCAGATGTAATGTAAACCCTAGGCTGGTGATGATAGCAAGCTCTAGGTATCTCTAAAATTGGTTGCTAATTCAAGAAAAAAGATGTAAAAAAGATTTATTTATTTATCTTATGTGGTATGTTTTGCCTGTATGTATGTATGTGCACTATGTATGTGTGTGCTGTCTGGTGCCCATGGAGGTCAGAGAGGGGCATCATATCCTTTGGAACTGGAGTTACAGATAGTTGTAAGCTGCCATGTGGGTGCTGAGAAATGAACCCTCGTCCTTTACAAGAGCAAAAATTGCCTTAACCTTTGAGCGAACTCTCCAGTCCCTAACCAGTATTCTTTACCATGAGCAATTGAGAAGGCAAAGGAAAGCACAAACAACATCTCCAGGGTTCTAGCTGTCCAGCTGTCTGAAGAAAGGCAACAGGAGCCAGAAGGGTCGGGGCAGCTAGGGGCAGGGAGATGGTGCTTACTTTTGTCCCCCCTTGAATAACGGGCTGCTACAGAGAAGGCACTGCGTGGATGGAGACTCATAATAATTCGACCAAGAGGTCTGCTCGATGGTCACTGTCTCCTCACTCACGTTGGACAGGATAAGTCGAGAGCTGTTTAGTTCATGGATCAAGGTGAAGACCTCAGCCAGCTCTGACTCATTCTCGGGAATCTGCAGGACTTTACGAAGCAGCTGCAGCGTGGACTGACGCTGGATCTCCCTCTGGGTGGTGCTCAGGGGTCCTGTAGTACTTGGCATATCTGGGTGTGGTGAGCTTGCCTCCTGAGGAAAGAGTGGATCAGATGATCAGCGGAGGGGAGAGACAGCCTCAGGCCAGGTCTGCAAGGAGCAGAGGATGGGCTCAGGCCTGGGCTGGGAAAAGACGTTCCTATCTGTTAGGTTCAGCTAACCATTTCCCAGGCCACTAAAAGCCCGATCTTTCTATCAGTAAAACATCTCCTGGCAACGGATTTGATTGCTAGCTCCCACTTACAGGGAGGATAACAGACCTGGTGTTCAGCTCTGGAGAGGACACCAGTGACTGTACAAGTGGGACCCCAAGGCAGTTTACTTGATATTGCTGACGAGGCATAATCTTTATCTGTGAAACAGAGGCCCAAAGTACAGGTAACCTCGGAGGCTTGAGAGGCGGGAGAGTTGGGGACAGTTCTCTAGGCGCCCTGGCAGTCACTGGCCCTCTCATTGGCGACGACAGGCACCGGAGACCCGTGTCACAGTCCTCTGTAGAGCCTACCTGCAGAGTAACGAGTGTGCTTTCTTTACTAAGAACACTGTCTCCCTGTCTGTTACTGTGTGGTGACTTGTCTTTCTCCTGCACTAGTCTGTAAGCTTTTCAGGGAAGGGGCCAGGTGGTGGTCACTTCTGAACACTTGGCTCATATGGCATTAAACATGTGCTTGATGGAGGAATGAATGGCTGCAGTTTTATTTTTCTGAAGAAACATGTGTATTAGACTCTAGAGTAAGATGAGGAGAAAATCAGTGCCTGTGTAGAAGAGATGCTGTTCTGCGGGAGCAGCAGAGTGAAGCAGGGCACACAGGGGACAATCAGCACTATGAGAAGAGAGCACCACGCATGCTCACAGAACCCAGGAGAAGAAAGCTCACTCCCAGCCAATAGAGCAAGAGAACCAGAGGAAGGCTATAAATTCTCTTTTCCATGGCAGAGCTTTATAGTAGATTCCTCGAAGTTCAAGGAACCCTTCTCCTGGGCTCCCAGTTCTCTGAGAAAAGGTGATATTACTCTAGCTCACCTCCCTCTTCTGTTTCACTAGTGGGAAGCTAAAGCCCAAAAGTTAAGCTTCCCTCTCAGGGCCACAGCCAGCATGGCCTCCCAGGCGCCATCTTGAAAGGGTGTAGTTAAGTTACAAATAAATTAATTCAAGAATGGATTAATAGTGCCTTAGTTATGAAGCAAGCCCCATGACTCCTTGTTCTGTCTTAGACGTTCTCTATCACATTATGATGCAGTGAGAATGCCCTCATCACATGCTAAGCATATACCAACCAACACCACGGTCTCCAGTTCTTGGCCTCCAACACTGTAAGCACACAGCCTGCTTCTATATTAAGTTATCCATCTATTTGTTACAGAAGCAGAAAATGAACTAGATATGGCACAAGCCCCACTTTGGTATCAAGGACAAGGTTCAGAGAGGGTATGTCATCAACTTCAGAACCTACAACCTGGTCCCGATCCTGACTCCAACCACTAATCCTGTGTGTGCTAAAACCCAAAGCCCAACAAGTCTAAGGCAGTGTTTGGGGAGGGAACTCACAGCCTTCGTGGTTTTCTCAGTCCTGTCTTTGGCAAGGTTAAAACCACAGCTGGGACAAATCCGAGGCTTGTGCCGGTTGGTGTAGACGTAGCTACAAGAGGGGTTTTTGCACTTCCCCCGTCCTCGAGATGTAGCCAGCCCCAAATCCTAAAAAGGAAGACTCGGGTTTAAACGCTACAAAACTTAAATCTGAACAAATAAAAAACCAGGATTGCCAGACATTTGTTTAAAGGAAGTGACAATTCAAATCAGATTTAGCCTAACTTCTAAAGAGTCTTGAAGTAAGATCCCTGTCTTTCCTACAGGCATCTTGCAAGCAAAATAACCAAAGTTCAGAAGTCCAGCATCCAAATAAATGCCAGGTGAGCCAGCAGCTCACATGTAATTCCAGCCATGGAAGGCAGAGGTGGGGTTCCCAGAACAAGCTCGCTAGCAGGCGAACTCTGTATCTGACTGAAAGCCTACCTCAATAACAATTGGGCGGTGAGCAACGGAGGACGTCTTAACATAACCTTGGGCACTTGAATGTGCGTGCTCGAGAACTCACGTTCCCCCTCCTCTGCTGGCTAGGCTAGCGTTACAGACTAAGTTCAAGGCCAGGCAGGGTAAAAAACTCAGCGAGACCTTGCTGGGGATGTAGTTCAGTGGTAGAGAGCTTATCTAGCAGGTGCAGCACTAGTTCAATCCCCAATTCTCTAAACAGTATAAAAATGGAGGACAGAGAGGCCCTTGTAGGGAATGAGCCGCTTTACAAGCATATTCTCAAATCCATAAAAGTGATTTGTGTTTTACGGTTGTGCCTTAGAGAAAAAAAGGCATTACTGCCTAAAGTTATCTGTGGACCCTTTCTTCCTCCCTGCCTTTCTTTTTTAATTTAATTTTATGTGTGCGGGTGTTTTGCCCATATGTCTGTCTGTCTGCACTACCACATACGTGACTGGTGCCTGGGGAAGCCAGAGGGTGTCAGATTCCCTGGGACTGGAGTTACTAACAGCTGTGAGATGCCACGTGGTTACTGAGAATTGAACCAGGATCCTCTGGAAGAGCAGCCAGTGCTCTTAAGCACCAAGCCACATCTCCAGCTCTGGAATCTACTTTCTAAGCTAACATACCAACTCTAGACTGAACTTTGATCCCTAATCAGTCTTAATAAGAATGACCTGGCCCATACTTTGTATCTACCTGAAACAAACGAACAAAGCCCAATATAACTCAGTGGATTCACCCAGCAACCATCTTTTGCATCACTGATGGGGTATTTAGCCTCAGTCATTCCTATCTGACCCCACTGAGCTCACGCTCTGTTGCTACTGCTCTTGGCTCCCCAGCCTTCTCCAAACCTTTAACAACAAAAATCAATACAACCTCCCACCACCAGGACGCATGCTTACCAAGGTGACAGTACAGCTGTATTTATATGGAGGAAACATATCCGGCTTGACCTCCACAACTTTCACCTGAGGCGTTCTGCTGCTCGGGCAGTTTGATAGCTGTGGATCAGAACAAATCAGTGTTGGTTCTACACCTTAGGCAAAATCCGTCTCCTACCATGTGGGTCCTGGAGACTGAATTCAAGTCTTCAGGTTTAACAGCAAGTGCCTTTACCTGCTGAGCTAGCTTGCTGGCACTGGGTCACACTTTAACAGGCGATTCTGGGTAAAGAGTTTATGGGTGCTCATTTGCTTTTATTTTTGTTTATTTTAAAACTATATCTAAATAAAACGCTTAAAAGCATGCACAATATAAAATAAAATTTCAATTCTTATTAATATCATCCTAGAGGCCTATCACTGCAGAAACTGGTGCTTGTCTTTTGCCTAGGCCCTAATAATCTGAAACAAACGCAGTGACCAGATTTCCACAGTGTTCCTTTCGGTCTTACCTTTACTTCACCAGTGCTAGATGGCTGTTGGATGGACTGGCCCAGCTGTTTCAGCGTGCTTGGTTTCAGGCCACAGGTCCGCACAGAGGGAGTCTTATCTGAGAGAACCAGAAGCCAACCTGGTGACTTAAAGTCATTCCCCTTCGGGGTCTCCATCACCAGCCCTGCCTTCCTACCCTCAGGCGCCTCCTCCCTCCCCCAGGTCTCAGTGAGCTCTTACCCAGGGAAAAAGCCTGTCTGGCTCTGGGCAGTCCCATGCTGCTGCCCCGTCCAACACTTGTTGGGGCTGGCAGTATTGCTCTCATAGGTCTTGCTGCGGCCAGTAATGAGGGTTTGCCTCGTGCTCTGCCTTTAAGCTCTGGGGCTTTGGGTCCAGTGGTAAACAGTTCAACTCTGGAGAGCGGGGAGGAGAAAAAACAGCAACAACCATGAGGAAGAAAATCAAAATGTAATACTGAAATAATACATTTTAGGGGCTATTATGATAATTAAGCCAGTAGCCTAGACAAAAGGAATTCATATTTAGCCTTTATAAATATGTAGGGCTCTAGGCAAGTAATTTCATCCTTGTTAACCTAAAGTTTGTAAACACAAAACAGGAAGGAAGTAAATATTTCTATCAGTCACCACAAAGACACAAATGAATGAGTGTTAAGGTATGTCACTATAATCCTAGAAGGAAGATAAAGGGCTACGTAGTGAGCACAGGGCTAACCTAGGCTACAAGACACTCTACCTCAAAAACCAACCAAATAAATAATATAAAGGACAGAGGCGTGTCAGCCTGTAATAGCAACAGGTATTATAGTTATAACATCTTAGTTGCCTCTAATTAGAACAGTGTTACTTGAGTGTGATCCCTCGGAGGCCAGCACAGACATCTTGGCTAAGAAATCTCACCTGTTCTTAGCTTTGCAGTGCCAATGCTAAGCACAAGGGTGAAATCATGGAGGCCTCAACAATCAGCTCCAAAGAGACTCATGTCCCAAAGCCAGCCTACAGCCCACAGCTTCATGCGTTGTCATACTAAACTATCTTCAAAGTATACTGTTTTAAGGGGGAAAGTGGGGTGAATTTAGATACCCACTATGTTAGCATTTGTGTAAAAAAGTAGGAAAAGGGCTGAAGAGATTCAGCTGTTAGCATTTGCTGCTCTTGCAGAGGACCCAGGTTCTTCTATCCCCAGTACCTACATGGTGGCTCGCAACTGTCAGTAACTCCAGTTTCAAAGACCTGATGCCCTCTTCTGCGTCTGTGGGCATCAGGCACACACAATTCACATATAGGCATGCAGGCAAAACACCCATATACATAAAATAAAAATACAACCTTTAAAAAAAGCAAGTAGGAAATACATACACACATAAGCATGTGTTTGTTTAAAATTAACTCTTGATACAGTAGAGGGTTGAAAATATTGACTATTCCTGGGAAATAATGATGACATAATGAGACAAGAAGGAGATTTTTTTCAAAATGTTCATTTCATAGACTTTTAAAATATAAGCTATGTGTACAAATTTTCTAGTCATTCAATGGAAAAATCTGGTATTTCACAGAGGCCAATTCTCCACGGGAGGAGGCTGTCCTGTGTACTAGGGGGTGGGTGTTTCATGGTCCTTCTCTAGTTAAGATACTGGCAGCAAACCTCCAACCAAAATACCTCCCAGCACTGCAACATCCCCAGGGCCAGAGCTGTTCCCAGCTGAAAACGACTGAGACAAGCTAGACGTCTTCAGTCACAAGAACATGGCAGATTCTGGGATGCCACACGGAGAAGCCAGTTACAAAGGGGAAGGGAGAAAAAGTGTAAACTTATTTCCTGTGTGGAAGGTACCAGCCTGAATGCTTTACAAACGATCTTTCCTAATCTTTATAATCAGTCTCCAAAATACTGATTTTTTTTTTAAATATCCAACTCAAGGTTGTTTTAGAACTAGTCAAGAAGCATCAAGTGACTATGCCGAAAGTCAGAAACCAGAGATGGCCAGGGCTCCGAGTCTGAGCAGAAGCCAAGGACTCCTCCCATAGAATGCTGAAATGCTTTCTCATCCTGTATTCTGGATTGGTAACACATACCTCTGACCACATCTTGTACCAAGCTCCTAATGACCGCTTTAGGAAGACTTGACAGGAAAAGATGTGGAAGGGATGTGCCAGCAGCATACAGATGGCAGAGGAGTACAAGGGAAGGTAAATGGCATCATGTCTCTAGACCATGGTGCTGGAGGCTCTCGGGGCTCTGCTGCCTCCCTCAGGACTGCTGTAATAATATTTACAAAGCAAATTCGGGGCTCTTGCCTAGTTGCTGTTCTAAACACAGTCTCAATAAGACATAATTGCACTGCCATACCCTGGAGACTTTTTCTGAGCTGGGAGTAAACTGGAGGTGCTGGTCCCCTCTGCTGACGGTGGTATGTCTGGTCCAGAACTGTCATTTTCAGTTGTCCCCAGAGTG
This sequence comes from Sigmodon hispidus, assembly GCA_004025045.1. Taxonomy (NCBI): domain Eukaryota; kingdom Metazoa; phylum Chordata; class Mammalia; order Rodentia; family Cricetidae; genus Sigmodon; species Sigmodon hispidus. The sequence continues at coordinate 105,487 of PVIH01003326.1, read as the reverse complement.
ACTTCAGCCTGTACACCACTCTTGACAACCGGTGTCTTAGTTACCGCTGTACCATGATTCCCAGGAACTTCTTTGACCAAAACATGAGCATCGGAGATAATCACTTCTTCCCAGTCATTCTCCTCACATGCTTCTCTCGGAGGAGCTACAGTTAAGAGCTGGCTTACAGCCTCTGAGTTCTCTAGAGTCAGTTTTGAGGCATTTTCCACAGCGGGATTTTGCTCAGTGGTGACAGGCTGTGAACCTCGTTTGATCACTGAGCCTTTGGAGGGGACACCTGGAGGCAGTTCCACTTTGCCTTTGCCTGCTTTTTCCTAGGAAGAACAAGGAGAGTTTATACACATCACCGCATCTTACAGAGGACAATGACATTCAAACTATTCTCATTTGACTCCCTGAAAAAGTGCATGAGTAATACCTAAGGAAACTGAGTCTACAGAGAAGAGTTAGGATGCAAAGTATAAAACTGACTTTCCCTAAGGCTTTCGCTCACTAGAGTTAGAGTGTTGAACAACATCTCAGGAGCTAATCTAAAAATACTTTCCTGACATGCCTCCTCTTTTCATCATGTATTGGCTCTGACGGTTCCAGGGCCACTTCTCCCCATCTTGAAAGAAGCTGATACCTTGTAGTACTAAGTGGTTTACCTTGGTAGCTCTTCTCTGAGACTCAATTCATCCCAATGTGCTCATGTTCACACTGATTCCATTTCCTTGGAGAAAACTTTCAGTCCCAAGTTTTTTTTTTTTTTTTCTTTTTCTCAGGTGAGTCATGTATGAATGACTTACACATAAGCCACACACTTCAACAAGTTAAATCAATCCACACAAATTATGTTAGAAGTTAGACAGGGTCTCACTAGGTAGCCTGAGTCAGCCTAAAAAGTGCTATACAGATTTAGAGACCAACCTGTGTGCCTTCAAAAAGAGACTGGAGGCATCCCTCCTATCAGATCTACTTTTAAAGTCCTGGTGCCTTAGCTTGTATTTGGTTAGCACTATTGTGGAAATTACAGCAATTATACAAATACACATTCATACAAATAAATATACACTTTTTTGTTAAGTTTTATAAAAGGTACTCAGAACTGAGAGAAATTACACCTGGGTTCCACTCCTAGTTATGTGTGTGATCTGGGGCAAGCTTTGTCTGAGCGATTTCCTCACATAAATGACGCATTGGGTTAGCATGAAGGGGAGCAGGACTCCTGAGGTGGGAAGTGGGGATAAAACCCCCAGTTACCAACCCATATGGCTGGCGGTCAGACGGAGGTTGAGTCCTGACTATCTCTGGCTTTTATTTGACTTTGGACATTAGTCACTTCAGGTCTCTTGACTTGAGTTCTGAAAAATATTGAGTTGGATTCCAACAGAAGCAAGATAATACTATGGGTGACCTAATTCTTCACTGCTCAGGGCCTGCCTGGGTACTGTATGTAGCATAACATCTGTGGCTAATGTCATTAAAATTTTAACTACAATCCCTTCAAACTTCTAAAGCCATCTGGGTGATGGCTTTTACTGGCTAAAGACCAGTAACAGCTGACATTTAAGTTGACTGTTAGGAGCTCTACAGCAAAGCACTCTCAAGTTCTAGCACAGAATAGCTCAGGATGAACACACACACACACACACACACACAAGCACTAAGTAAATTGCAGGGCTTATTCAGTGCAAGGCAGGCAAAAGTCAACAGTCAACAACAGCCTACACTCAGCGCTTAAGGTGCAGTCTTTGAGCACTATACTGCCTACAGAGTAGGCCATTTAAAACTGTTTGTGGAGAAAGATGGTGAAAGCAAACAAAGGCTCCCAAGATAATCTCCCATTTGTCACGGACTCAATCTGAACATTTTATATGCTGCATTGAGATGGAAGCGAACACAAGCAGCTGTTCAGTGAGTTCAATAATCCTGTCAGAGCACACAAGAACAAAGCCTTATTCACTAGTTCGTTTCTCTATGTGACAGTGCTGGCTGTCCTGGAACTCACTCACTCTGTAGACTAGACTGGCCTTGACCTCAGAGATCCGCCTGCCTCTGCCTCCCCAGTGCTGGATTAAAGTCGTGCAAACCACTGCCGAGCAACTATCTTTTATTCCAACTACTTCACTGGTAACTGCTGCACATATTTCTTGGGGTAATTTTAGCCAGTCTGAACTGAGGGGCAATATAAAAAGGCCAAATATTTCCTGTCATGCATACATGTGTAACTTCCAAAACAATTTATGTCTGACTCAAAAAACTACAGCCCCAAAGAATCTTAGGTTCTGCAGCTAAATAAGATAACACTAGCAGGAAATTTGTGGTTTATCGAGAAAGGTGCATAATCAGCTGTGAGAAGTTAGCAAATCATTTCTTTCATTTTCTAACAAAGCCACCCTTAATCTAAAATAAGACATTACATGGATGTTACTTTTCTTCTCAAACTCATTCTCTTGCTGTGGGAAGTGAAATCTGACTTGGCAAGTCAAGGTAAGAGTTAAGAAGGCAGAAAAAAAAAGTTCTCATGTGATACTCAAATGAGCATGTTACATCAAAGTGGGCGTACATGCACACACAAGTGTATAGATACCAATGAAGAAAAGTCAAAGTTAAGTAAGAATCGGAGGGCCAGTGAGATGGCTTGACAGGTAAAGATACTCACCAGCAAACCCGAGGACCGACATAACATGGTTATTGGAGAGAGCCCCAATCCACTCCTGCAAGTTGTCCTCTCGACCTCCACATACATGCACACACATAGTCAGCAGATAAATAAAAGGCCAGGCATAGTCAGTGGCACACGCCTTTAATCCCAGCACTTGGGAGGCTATGGCAAGTGGATCTTTGTAAGTCTGAGGCCAGCTTGGTCTATATGTGAAATTCTAGACTAGCCAGGACCACATAGATCCAGTCTCAAAAACAAACAAACAAAAACTCCAAAATTAAAAACATAAACTATCCCAGAACCTAAGAGAGAGAAAACCCTACCAAGCTTACTGTACTCTCCCATGAACAAGCATAGAGCAAGGGCATGTCATAGAACCATAGGATGGTATGCGCTGGGGAAGAGGATCAGATTCCAACTCAACATCCCCAGTACAGCTGGTATACCAGTACATTCTGGGTAAATAGAGTGAGAATAAATTAATGGTGTCCTTCCAGACCCTAGCAGTGACAACATTAATAAGAGATAATTCTATTAATGTCACTCATCAAGATGGCAGAGGGCATTTACTGCAGATTTTGTATACAGGAGACACGGTGACAGCCAGTCTACATGGATAACTTCACGCATCCTCTCCAGTGACATAGTCGGGGGATGCTCCCATGACTCTTCCTGTGCTAGGACTAAGGAGGCGGGCAATTACTATGGGAACGGTGGCGGCACAAGCAGAAGGAGAGCACGGTGGACCAGGAACTGGACGCCAGGGCTTGTCATTAGTTCACTTTCTCCTCCTCCTTCAGCCTAGGCCCAGCTCATGGAACAGCACTGTCCACAGTTAGGGTGGGTCTTCTCACCTCAGCTCTTTTAGAAACTTCTTCACAGGGCCCAGGTTTGTTTCCTAGATAATTCCTAGATCCTACTGAACTGAAGATCAACATTAATAGTCAGATATTGGTACTATTAACTTCAGTTTCTCTTATGAGATGAACTAAATCAAGGGACAGAAATAAAAAATGACTCATCTAAGGTTAATGTGGTGTTTTGAAAGAAAATGGCCCCCAAAGGAAGTGGCACTATTAGGAGATGTGGCCTTGCTGGTGGAAGTGTGTCACTGTGGGGGCGGCCGTGGAGGTCACTTTTGTTCAAGCTTCCCATACTGCTGCCTCTGAGTCAAGACGTAGGACTCTCAGCGACAGTATTATGTAGATATACCTGCATGCCGCCATGTTCCCCACTGTGATGATAATGGATTGAACCGCTGAAACTGTAACGAAGCCATGCCAATTAAATGTTCTCTCTATAAGAGTTGCCATGGTTATGGTGTCTCTTCACAGCAGTTAAAACCCTAAGGTAGTTACATGGCTAACAGCTTGGGAAACAGGTTTGAACTCTAGGAATAAACACTTAAGATGACATTTTTTGTTATTATTTGGATCTTGGTGTCTCTCAAAGGTCCAAGGAAGGTCACTATTGCAAAGGAAGGTTTTAGGACCCTAAAAGCATGCTGTTAAAGGGGAGTGTGGAATCTCAGATCAGTCCTCTCTTGCTTTGCTGCCATGAGACAAATGGTTCACAAGTCCTCTTTCTTTCTCTACCCACACATACATCAATTCTTCTATAAGAACATTTTCTGGGGGCTGGAGACATAGCTCAGTAGTTAAGACCACCAGCTGTTCTTCCAGAGGTCCTGGGTTCAATTCCCAGCAACCACATGGTGGCTCACGGCCATCAATGGTGGGATCTGATGCCCTCTTCTGGTGTGCAGGAGTTCATGAAGGTAGAGCATACATAAAATAAATAAATCTTAAAACAAAACAACAAAATTTCCCCCAAATCCTTTCTTGTCTATTCTAGTCCTAAGTGTCTCTTCTCTCCAAACTGATTGAGACACGGCTGTCTACTCTATTCATTTTGACTTTAAAAATTTATAATCTCATGTAAAAAACAGGGCAAGTACATGTTTTATTCAGTGAGTGCTGACTGAACAATAAGTTATCCAAACACACAGTACTGAACTATGATGTTCATTTATCATGGGCCTGCTTGAAGTTCAGCTCTAGGAGAGCGGACGCCCTATTACAACCTCTCAGGGCACAGACCCACACACAAACACATAAATATACACATTGAAAGATAATAAAAGAGGGCTAGAGAGATGGATGGCTCGGCAATTAAAAGCACTGGTTACTCTTCCAGAAGACCCGGATTTGATTCCTAGCACCCAGTGATGGCTCACAACTATATGTAAACTCTTTCTTCTGGTCCCTTTGGGTGCTGCATGCCTATAGTGTATTTACATACATGCAGGCAAACACTCATACAGATAAATTAAAAAAAAATTGCTTAACGGTAATAACTATGGAATATATGTGTTAAGGGCCTACAGAGACAGTTACTTGTTCGTCCCTTGGGAAACCAGGGTCTTCATGAGAGACTAACACTTACCACGAGCAAATCACTCATCACTTTGTATTCATCTTAAGGATACAAAACTGAACTAGGTTTGGTATAGAGACAGACAGACAGACAGACAGACAGGAGAAAGAAGGGATGATGGGACGGGTGCACACTGTAAAGCCAGAAAATGTGGACTAGTAGCTGCTGAGGATGTAACTCAGTTATCTGAGCACTTGCCTGGCGTATGCAGGCACTGGATTTGATTCCTAGCACCACATAAACTGAGCATGATGGTGAGCAGGCAGAAGTGGAAGGTTTACAAGTTCACCAGTTTGAGGCCAACCTGGGATACATCAGACTGTCTCAAAAAATGAAAAAAAAATATCAAGTTAAGGACTTTCACTTTTAATAACAGCTATTAAAAATGATCTTGAGGCACGTGATGGTGGCACACACCTTTGATCCCAGCACTCAGGAAGGCAGAGGCATATGGGATAATGCTCTGGTATACTATAAATATTTATTTCTTGTATAGTTTAATAAAATGCTGAATGGCCAGTACCTAGGCAGGAAGTAGAAGCCAGACTAGGAGAACTCTGGAAAGAGGAATAAAGAGTAGCCAGCCAGACACAGAAGATGCAAGATAAGAATGCTGGACAGAATGAAGGTACTAAGCTACGTGGCTAAACATAGATAAGAATTATGGGTTAATTTAAGTGTAAGAACTAGATAGCAATATGTTTGAGCTCCTGGTCCAGCAGTTACAATAATATTAAGTCTCTGAGTCAATTACTTCATAAGCAGCTGTGGGACAAGCTGGGTGGGACAGAAAAACTTCAGACTATAGGGGCAAGTGGATCTCTGGGTTCAAGGCCAGACTGGACTACAGAGTGATTTCCAGGCTACACAGAGAAACCCTGTCTCAAAAAAACCAAAACCAACCAAACAAAAAGATCTTGAGGTGAAGAATGGAAAGATACAAGCCACTATCAGACAGAACTCTGCAGTTAGTATAGACAGTAAACTGTTAAAATTCAACACTAGCTGGAAGTGAATAAATGACCACATTGTAGCCATTTGTGGAAAAACTTCGTAGCAATTATGTAGTACAGGTAGCCTTGAACTCACCATGCAGCCCAAAGGTTTTAAACATCAACCCTGCCTGTCTCCCTAGTGCTGGGATTGCAGGTGTATACCACGAAACCTGGCTAAAGAGAACAGTTTTAAGAATACTTAGTGGTGAGCCAAGAAGATTGCTTAGAAGGTTACTTGTCACTGAGCTTGATGAATTTGATCCACTAAATACACACCATAGGAGGAGAGAACCAACTTCATGTGTGTGCAGTGGTGTGGGCCCATGCAACACAAGTTAAATAAATAAATGCACTTTAAAACAAAACAAAGAAACCTTTAGTGACATAAAATAAATGGGAGAAAAAGCTACACAACAAACATACACATACAAAAATGATTAACCAAAAAAAATTGTTAATATCATGGTTTTTCTTTTGACGACACAAGATTGTAGTTAACTTTTAAATTTTCTTTTTCTTTTCATTGAAGAAATTACTGATATACAAAATGATCTATCTGCAATACTAAAGATGAAGAGTGGCCAGGGAGATGAGCCCAAGACATTTGAGCACAAGAGTGAGAAGGGGGGCTGGAGAGATGGCTCAGCGGTTAGGAGCACTGTCTGCTCTTCCAGAGGACCCGGGTTCGATTCCCAGCACCCACATGGCAGCTAACAACTGTCTGTAGTTCCAGTTCCAGGCAAAACACCAAGGCAAATAAATAAATAAATAAAGTTTTTGTAAAAAAAAAAAAAAAAAAAAAAAAAAAAAGAGTGAGAAGGACCTGAGTTTTTAAGCTCAGCACCCACGTAAGCCAGATGTACTGACTTGCACCTACAATCTCAGGGCTCCAATGGACAGACAAGGAGTGGAGACAAGGAAATTCCTAGAAGCCCAAGGAACAGCTAGCTTATCCTAACATATCAGCAGTCAACAAGAGATCCTACCTCAAAGTGAAAAGCAATGACCAACATTCACTGTCTTCTGCCCCCATGTGTGACACAGCATGCACACACCTGAACTCACTCAAACAAACAAGCGCACATGCACCCATGCACATCACACATGCTTTAAAAAGGTTTAAAACAAGCCAGTATTAACTTAAAAACAAACAAAACCACTGAATGGACCTTACCTTTGGTATCCACTTCCCTCCTAGGAAGTTACCACAAGTAGGGCACTTGGGTGGCTTGTGCCTGGTGACATAGGTAAAGGAACAGCCGGGGCTTGTGCATGTCCCATGGCCCCGGCGGGTGTATGTAGTAGTCTATAAAACAAACAGACAAAACTTAAGACCAAGAATCTAGCCCAAGACTCTGCTGACTATTATACCACAACCCAAAGGACAACAGCTTAAACATTCACAGAACCACAGAGAACGGCCCTTGGGTACAAACTCACCAGGGCTACACAGGTACCAGCAGTGATGACTGTTACTGATGGATGGTAGGTAGCGCTCAGTGCTCAACACTGTATCAGCATCTCACTTAGTCCTCTCAGCCATCCTTGCTATTGTGGTCAATACTGTCCAAATGTTTTGCCTCAAATCACATAGTGAGGCTGGAGTGATGGCTCAGTGTGGCTACTCTACCACAGGACCCAGGTTTGATTCCCAGCACCTAGACAGTGGATTATAACCATCTGTCACTCCCATTCCAGGGGATCTGACACCCTCTCTGGCCTCCTTGGGCACCAGGTACAGATGTGGTACACAAACATACATGCAAGGAAAACACAGACATACAAAACACTCAAAACAAAAACATGAAGGAGGTTTTAGTTGGGTATAGTGGCATACATCTTTTACCCTTTAATCCCAGCACTTGCGAAGTAGAGATAAGCAGATCTCTGAGTTTAAGGCCAGCCTGGTCTACATGGTAAAATGTTTATTAAGCACTATTAAAATGTTAATCCCTAACTTCTTTAGCCTGGCCAAAAGCAATAATTCCCACTAGCCACCTCTGCCAGGAGGCATAAGGAAAAGCTGCCCATCACTGAGGACCATGTTAAGAAGGAATGCCAAGGAAAGATACCAAGCTTTAGATCTCAACTTTGCTACTAACACACTGAATGACCTAAGTACAGTCGCTTGGGTTTTCTTCTCTGGGAAAATCACATTCTATTCTTGTCACAGAGGTATGCCAAAGAGCAAATGTGCATAGTAAACTCCATAGTAAAGGAATTTGCAGTTCTGAGGTTATTATAATCAGGACAGAAAACTTCTCTTCTCCAGACCATATCAATAGATCTTCATGCTGAATACCTCCAGAAAGCAGAATAAAAATGTAATAAAGTCAGTCCTAAAAATAGTTATTGTGAACTTGAAAACACTCCTCAACAGCAGCCTAAAGGAACAGTAATGCTTGACAAAAATGCTGATTTTTAAGGTTGTTTCAGTCTTAAAAAAGAAAAAAAAATCACCACAAAACTCTTTTCTAGGAGGGCTTGGCTCTTGATGAAACAGCGACTTCCAGGAAGATAAGGTCTCCAGAGAATGACCAATGTCTCCATCAATCAGGCTGCAGTGGAAGCAGCTACTTTCTGCACTGGGGAGATGGCTCAGTGGGTAAAGTGTTTGCTACATAGACAGGAGGACCTGCGTTCTGATCTCTAGCACCAGTGCAGAGGCACGTGCTATAATACAACCCCAGAGCTGGGACAGGACAAAGGTCAGAGGTCAGCTTGCCACCGAGCCTAGCAAACTAGTGAGCTCCAGGTTCGGTGAGATCAACTCAGTCTCAGCAAGTAAAATGCAGAGACAGGAAGACATGTGACATCAACCTTTGACTTCCATGCATACACTGCAGCAACTTTCTCATCAAGTATATACTGCTGGGCCCAGGGGCACATACCTTTGTTCCCAGCTACTTGTAAAGCTGAGACAGCAGTCTGGGAAACAGTTAAAACCTTATCTCAAAACAGCAAATATCAATATATAGTTTATCTATAGCTCTTATCATGTAAGCCAATGTAATAAATCGTCCTTTACAATATATATATATGTGTGTGTATATATATATTGATTCGTTGCTCTGGAGAATTCTGATACATATTTTGGTACTAGAGATGAAGACACTCCTAGACTATATATGGCGATGTGTTTACAGGCCTTTAGACCTGATTTATGCAAGAAATCAAGAAGTTTGGGCCTATAGGCAAAAAGGACCTAGAATCTGCTTACAAGCAGAGCTCACTGAGCAATTCTGCTGTTAGTTTAGAATAATAGCATCCTAACAGAAATGCCAGCAGCAGAGGCCTGGCTTATCAGGCTTCAGGAAGACAAAAGACTATTGAGAAGCGGGCCAAAGTCCCACTGTATTATATTCAGAAAGCACATCTGCAGTCCGTGTGCCCTGGTGACTAGAGTACGGCTGAATCTAACCCAATGGGCCCTTTCTTCGGCAGAAGAAATCTCACGAGACCATAGCATTCAGGCTGGGGCACAGCTACTGCCCCGGCTCTTATTCCGATCTACAGTGAGCGGGGAGCAAAGAAGTGAATATAGATATGGAGAGGAAATGAGCGAGGCAAGGCAAGTGCAGAGAAAAAAGCTCTAACTGTTAAAGAGAAACTTCAGTTCTCAACTGCAACAAAGCCAAAATGGCCTGAACGCAAGACCCCCCCCCCAAAGTCTCCAACTCTTGAAAATGCAAATTCAGGAGGTAGTCTGGGCAGAGAGATGCTGAAAAGGCTCTCAGAGACCATCACTGGCCTTTCCCCAGGTTCAGGAGCCAAGGCACACAGAGGTGACTAAAGCCTGCCATTTGTAGAAAGGACTACATGTTGAGTAAGCAAGAGAATGCAACACTGTTGTCTACATAATTTTATAGACATGCAAAATCAAAGAATTATGAGGTCACAGATGCCTGTATCAAGGATCCAGAATACCCCTAGGCCAGGTAGTATGTAGCAAGACCAGGGTCCCTGAAAGAAGGCCCAGAAACTCCTGTATGATGATAGACATGAAATGGAGACCTCAGAATGTTGGAGATGCTAGGACTGAGATGTCTGCTAAGACTTCTGACATGGACTGGCACCTGCCTAAGAGGAAGACCACAAGTTCTGCAGGTAGCAGAACTGGAGAGTAGGCCTGCCTAAGCCTGGTGGAGCCATGATGATGCCAGCAAACCTCAGCACCTGGACGTGCAGCTACAGGGTACAGTGTTTGTTCTGCTTGGTGCTCACTCAGTCCTTGCCATCCCGCCACTCCTCCCGTTTGGAATGGGAATATTTACTTAGTGCCACTACAGGCTGGAAATACCTAGCTTGTGTTTTGGTTTTGCTAGGGCCCCGAGTTCTTAAATTCTGGACTCTGTTAGAATGGGTAAAACTCGGGGTCTCTTGGGAGATAATCTAAATGCATTCTGCATTATTAGATGGCCAAAAGCCCTTTGAGGACTGGGGTAGAATGCTATGATTTAAGGGCGGTTGTGGGTACTTCAGAGTGGCACACACCTTTAATCTCAGCACTTGGGGAGGAAGAGGCAGGTGAATCTCTCTGAGAGGCCAGCCAGGTCTACTTTGAGGGACTCAGTCTCAAAATCAACAACAAAAAAATTTTTTTAAGTGATTGTGAGCCTGGAGGTGGCACACATTTTTAATCTCAACACTTGAGAGGCAGGCAGATCTCTGAGTTCAAGTCCAGTCTGGTCTGCAGAGCAAGTGGGTTACACAGAGAAACCCTATCTCAAAAAACTAGTGACTGTGTCTAGGTGTCACAATGGTGGGGGGTAGACTTGGGAATGCTAACCTTCACGGTCAACTTGGCTAGATTTATACTCAAATAGGAGACACACCTCTGGGCATGTCAGTGGGAACATTTCCAGAGAGATTTTACTAGGGCGAAGACCTAACTCGAATGCAGGCAGCACTGTCCCAAGGACAGGAGTTGAGTACCATCATTCACCTTGCTTTCTGACCAGAGATGCCACATGACTAGCAGCCTCACAGTCTGTTGCCCTGCCTTCCCACCATGACTATGACAAAAACCCCACCACTGACTTGTTGGGTATTTTACCACAGTAATATACAGACCTAAACCTAACCATATCACATATAGATGCTTTTCATCAGGTACCTTTGCTTTATATCTAATTACATGCTGCCTACAAAACAAAACCTTACACATAAAGCTATAAAATGGTCAAAAGCATGGAAACTAACTAGTTACTAACAGGATCAAAACTAAACAACAGAGCAGACTACAGAGCAAAGGACATTTCATAACAACAAAGGGGCCAATTTGTTCAGATGACATAATAATACTAACGTTTATGTAAATAAGAGTCCAAATGCATGAGATAAAAACTAAAAGGGCTTTAAGAAGAAATAGAAAGATCCACAGGGACAGTTAGATGCCTTTTCCCAATAGCTGACAGAACAGGCAGATCAAAGGTCAGCATGGATACAAGAGTTAAAAATGTTATCAATCACTCCGACCTAATCAGATAGAAAATTAACATTCTACACATTGTTTTCAAATACATATTTATCAAGATAGATCATATTTTGGGTGGTAAAATTCAGGATTCTCCTGGAGTTGGGGTCATACACCCCACCTGGGTGTTGGGAATGGCACTCAGGTCCTGAAAGAGAAGAGCAAGCACTCTTAACCACTGAGCCAACTCGCTAGTCCACTGCTACCTTGTATATTTTACTTTTGTTTAAAATGCTTTTCTTTTCTTTCCTCGGGAGACAGGGTTTCTCTGCGAGACAGCCCTGGCTGTCCTGGGACTCGAGCTGCAGACCAGGCTGGACTCCAACTCACAAAAATCTACCTGCCTCTGCCTTCATCATGCAACACCACCCAGCTTTTACCACCATTTTTAAAAAGAGGGCAATAAGGGCATTTTATAAACATCTCCAAGTCAATAAAACTGACAAACTAAAGCTAGACTTAGAAGCTCAGACTCAGAATCTCAGCAACTAGGATAGTGTTCAGGGCCAGCCCGGGCTTGGTAAGTTCCAAAACAGTCTAGGACAGAGAGAAAAATCTTGTTTGAATGAATGAATAAACACAACTAGCAACCTAAATAATCAGAATTTTTCAGAAAGACAAAAATACCAAAAATTCATGTGAAAACAACAACAACAAAAAAACAGTGACCCATACCTATAATCTTAGCACCTGCAAGGCTAAGGCAGAAATGCTGTTCATTTCAAGCCAGCCTGAAGTACAAATGAGACCCCAAATAAGCAAATAAGTAATCTACTCCTGTGTATGTTTTAAAATTAAGATCTAATAAAAACCAGTCCACAAACATGGTTCCTGCCTGACTTGATTGGTTATCCTATCCTACAATTCTGGAAGAAATAATGTGGCTATAACACCAACATTGCTAGGAAATATTAAGCTTCCCATTCATCTTAGGGGGCAAGCATCACCTTAATAAGAAAACCAGACAGGAAAATTAAAGATCTATCCCTGATGAAGTTAAGACACAAAAATTCTAGACAAAATTTTAACAAATCAAAATCAAATATGTTAGAGGGAAGACAGATCACTATCCAGGAATTTATCCAGGAATACCAGGTCAGCTTCGGCACCTTATCAACAGTTAAATCTACTGCTGGCTAGGTGTGGCGGCAGACAACTTAATCCCAGTGCTTGGGAGGTAGACTGATGGATTTCTGTGAGTTCAGGTCAGCCTGGTCTACAAAGTGAGCTCCAGGACAGCCAGGGTTACTTAGTGAAACCTTGTCTCAAACAAAATTAATTTCTAAAAGGTCCCCCTTTTTACTACATACCACCAGGGACTAAACAATTACTTTCAAAAATATGTATAATAGCATCAAATCACCATGTAGTGTTTAGGAATACACTTCAGCCCAGAAGTTGCAGTGTATGATGGGAAATTATCAACTGAGTCAAGAAGCAGAACCCAGGCTTGCTTATGTCCTTGAGGATTTCAACTTCTCTTTCTCTGGGCTGCTTTATATCTGTGCAGTGATCATGCTTAACTAGATCAATGGCTCCACTGAAAGCTACCCCCAAGGTGTTTCAAGAAGTCTAGATACCTGGGGGAGTTCACAGTTACTGTGTAGCTGCACCTACAGGGCTCCTGATCATCAGCACGAGGCCCAAGATATTCCAAAGTCCACTGCTGGCTCCCATGCCCTAAGGCTTTAAGACCTTTGAAAACTATTTTAATAGAAGAGAATGCTTATGGAGCCCTAATTGCCCAGCACTGACCAGTTTGATGGAGGAAGGGTTCTCCACGACTGAGTAAGCAGGCAGAGGCAGCATGATGAACTGAGTGGTTGGAGCAGAGGAGCTATTCTCATTGGAATCCTGTGAACATAGAGAGGACAGTTAAAGCGTGTGCAGAACACCCAAGGTAACCATAATACTTGGAGACTGTATCAAGCACAGAACTCATCCAGTATGCTCACAAAATAAATAACCACTGTTATCTCAAAATAAGATTAATTTAGAAACAAAGAAAAAATCACTACCACAGAAGCTGTGCTATGATCATTTCATAGGTAAGAAAACTACAGCTGTAATGGCAGAGGGACCTGAAAGATCTCATAGCACTTAGTAAGAAAATCCAATTCTTCTGACCCTATCAACATACCCTATGGTGCTGGAGAGACGACCAGTGTAAAGAGAACTGGCTGGCTGCTCTTCAGATGACCTGGATTTGTTTCCAGCATCCACATGGCAGCCCACAACCATTCAAAATCTACCTCTACTAGATCAGTGGCAACAATTTACTATCATAAAACACCACCAAGGCAGCAGACAATAAAACAGATAACTGGGTCTAAGACAGAGCTCCTAAGGTCACTGTTTTCTTTTATACAAGTCAGCAGGTATACCGTACAACGTGCTGGCCCTCTTATTCTGAAGAGGACTCCCATTTCTCTAGGATGCCATCCTACCCAGGGAAAAGAGGGCACAGTTCCCCCAGAATCAGTGAGATTTTTGCTTTCATCTCAACCAAGAATTCCTTGGTACAGTGAAAAAAAGACTTGCTTTTTTTCTCTTTAATTAAAAATTTTGGCAATAAAACCCTTTACCCACTGAGCCATCTCACTGGCCCCAGATTCTTCTGTCTTTCTCAGGTCTTAGTTTCATAACCTTGTCCTTAAAGAAAACTTTTCTTCCTATTAACATCTATATTCAAAAGTTTCTTTTAGTAATTCTCACATATAGTCAAGATGCCATAGTGTTTTTGTTTTTGTTTTTTTTTAAAGAGACGTCAGGACATAAAAATCCTGACTGACACTAAAAGCACAAAGTTCTTGGCTTTGAGTGGCAGATAGCTTAAAAATCATTTGCAGCTCTTCTGCGAATGTACCTTACTTACTATCTAGGCTGAGATGTGGTAAGAGAAATTGAGAACTCTGAGCAAGTCCAAGGCCTAGAATCATTAAAGTATCACACCCATACCCTCCATTACCCCATTCAAAAGCACAAAGTGCCTTTTAAAGACTACCAGAGAAAGCAAAGGACATTACAGTGAAGCCACTTACCCTCATAACTGTTACAACTGACAAACTCTCTCCGACTTGGGAGTGTGGCACAGCCAGGCATCCAGTGGAGACAGCTGATGAGCCGTTTACTAAGGTCTCTTCAATTACCAGGCTTGTCTGGTAAGGTTGGTGGCTCTCCCCTACCTCCAAAGATGTCTCCTCTAGGAGCATATCTTGGCTGAGGATCTCTGAGGTGGCAATCTCCTGCACCGCACCTGGCTGGGAAAGGGTTCCCACCTCTTCAGCCAGGGCCTCCACAGCGAGACACTGCTCTGCCATGCCTGCATGGCTGGTTACTATATCCGGGGAAGCATTAGACATGAGAGTAGATCCTTTAGGGGACATCTGGTTCTGAGCCACACACAGCTCTAGCTGAGGGCAGCTCCTTTCTTCCTGTAAGGTATTCTTGGGAATGATGATGTAATCTGATCGGGGAAGGATCTTTCGGAAACCTGGTATGTCCGGAACCACTGCAGTCAGTGCGGAGAGCTTAGAGTTCTGAGAATGAGGAAGCCAAGAGAGAAATAAGCAGAGATGAATGGATGAAGAGCTCATGAAGTCGTTTATATTAGTTTTTTTTGTTTTGTTTTGTTTTATGTTTTGCAAAAGGAACCCAGTTCTACTGTCTGACCTAACTCAGATCAGCCTCTGTCTACAGCAAAGTCACCTTCATTTGCATCAATGTACTCTACTTGCTCAAGAAGCTGGGGAATGAATTAGATTCTGTTGTTAGGTCTTCCTGCAGTGCTAGGGATTGAACTAGGGGGCCTGTACATCCTGGGAAAATGCTCTACATCTGTAGGCTTTGAACTCTGGGGAAAGTACCAATCTGGCTTTCAAAATTGTGGGTTGAATATAGGGTCTCCATAATCTTGAGCAAATTCTTTTCCCTTTTAGTTTTTAGTGTTTGGTTTTTGTTTTGTTTTTAAGAAATCTGGTAATTTGTAAATCCCTTTTAAGCCTTGATACTTTTGAGTTAAAAAGTAATAATTTAAATAACAGAACAAGTACTACTAGATTATTACAGTTTAAATAAAAACCCAACAAAAGCATGAAATGCAACTATACAGAAGATTGAAAGGAACTCAGGATAGCAATCAGGATTTCACCTCAGTATAAGGATGAACAGGTTACCAAGCTAAAAACCTTTATGAGAGAAATTATGTACAGTGAGGACTACCCGGTAAGGCCCTGGAGACATTAAGAAGGCGTAGGGAGGAGACACAGCATCTGAAAATTCAGAAATCTGTTGAAACCTGTGATTTAATTTTACCTCCAAAATAACACTATTTGTTTTACCAGTTATTACATGAGGAAATCAAAGTCAAAATTCATGAGGCTAAAAGTACAGGAAATAAAAACCTGAACTCAAGTGTTTTACTAGAAAGAGCTCTGCATAGCAAATCAGTACCCAAAATGGGAATTTGTGGTTGATTTATTATTTTTAACTTACTAAAAGCCACCCAATAAGAGAAACAGAACAAAGTGAATGGATAATAAAAACCAAAGTTTAATGGAGAAAGAAAATCAAAGCACCTTTTAAAGGCACACTAAAATCAAATACAAGAGCATCTTTGGAGATCTCAAAAGAGAGTCAATGGGGCTGCTTAAGGCTCAAAGGCAGAACTCTGACGAAATGGGACGGCAGACAGAAGCAAGCCCTTTACGGAACTGCAGAGCTTAAGGGAAATGCCCTTTTCACCACACGCTCAGAAGAAGACGCATTAGGGCAACCAGATTAAGTGGTGGCGAATAGATAGAATTGTCTAGACTAAAGGAGAGAGGAAAGTACTAGATGGTAAGACTATATGGACTTGAAGGAGTAACACAGGAGTCACGGCCTGAATGGGGGTGTGTGTCAAGAATGATAGTCCACCAAAGGACTCATGACTGATGCAGATAGATGTCCTCATGTACACCGAGAAACACCACTGAATAAAAAAGGAACTGTTCCAGCCTATGGCAAGCCAGCATATAGCAGGCAGGAAATCCAAGGATAGATAAAGGGGAGAAGGGTAGAGTCACAGGGAGATTCGATCCAGCTGCCCAAGAAGCAAAATGTAACAGAGTACAGGTAAGCCACGAGCCATGTGGCAAGACAGATTAATAGAAATGAGTTAAGATGAAGAGCTAGCTAGCAATAAGCCTGAGCCATGGGTTGAACAGTTTGCAATTAATATAAGCCTTTGTGTAATAATTTGGGACTGCTGGTCTGGATCTTGGGGTTGGGATGGGTCAGAAACTTCTAAAAATGGCGTTCTAATGTGGGGCACAATCTATATAGACCTGAGAAAGCTTTAAAAGGGTTCTAGATCACAAAAACAGCTTCCGAGTTGTCTCTCAAGTGGGCTGTGGTACAAAGATGCTCTGGTGTGGCGTGAGTTTCAGCTACAAAATGTCAGGCTTTTAGGGTACAGCTGAAGCTTCAACAAGGCTGGTGCCCAAAGGCTCATAGGAGCCTCGGTATAAGCATGAGATGCATGTAACAGATTTAAGGTGTCTGTTCTTACAGACCAAAAGGGAACAGAGTCAAAGACAGCTTCTTAGTAGCAGTGTTTTCTTGGGTCAGCTCTGTTTGCTGGCGATGAGCAGAGGCGCCGCTCCTTTAAGAGAGGCTTCCTGGCTTTTTCTCCGGCTGCCGGGAAGATGGCGGACATTCAGACCCAACGTGCTTACCAAAAGCAGCCCACAATCTTTCAAAATAAGAAGCGTGTTCTGCTTGGAGAAACCGGCAAGGAAAAACTCCCTCGGTACTACAAAAACATCAGTTTAGGATTCAAGACGCCTAAGGAGGCCATCCAGGGCACCTACATAGACAAGAAGTGCCCCTTCACTGGTAACATCTCCATCTGAGGTCATATCCTGTCTGGTGTCGTTACCAAGATGAAGATGCAGAGGACCATTGTCATTCGCCGTGACTATCTCCATTACATCTGGAAGTACAATCACTTTGAGAAGCGCCACAAGAACATGTCTGTACACCTGTCCCCGTGTTTCAGGGACGTACAGATCGGAGACATTGTCACTGTGGGAGAGTGTAGGCCCCTGAGCAAGATGGTGCGCTTTAATGTGCTCAAGGTCACCAAGGCTGCTGGAACCAAGAAGCAATTTCAGAAATTCTGAGAGGACTGACTAGCTCGCTAGAACAAATAAAGTTATTTTCCAGCTCACAAAAAAAAAAAAAAAAAAAGAGAGAGAGAGAAGCTTCCTGACTCAGCTTTAGTGGCAAAAACTGTGTGGCTCTTTTAAGAGGCCCTACTGCCAAATAATGTATTCTGTCACTGTGAACTAGAGATAACAAATGGCAAACAAAAGCCTAAATTTACCCTCTCTAGTTCCTTACTTGAAGGACAGAAAGAACCAGCCCCCACCATCGGCCTTGGTTTTAACCCTGCATTACAAATCTAATTTCTGATATGATATCAGTCACTACAACAGATGGGTGATACTACATCCAATTAGTAGTATGAAAACACAGTGTAGGAAAATGCCTATATGAGCCATTATATTAAGGAATAAATAGTACTATGAGCTTCAAGTCATAGTAACGATCAGAAAATGAACCAAAGGTGCATTAAAGAAATCAGAAAATGTCAACTCTCTGTACAGCTGCAATGAAAATGAATAATGAGCACTATGAAAACAGACACAATACCAGACTCAAGGAAGATAATGTAAAACTTTCAAGAAATTAAGAGACATGAGAACAGAGGAATTGGTCTCCCCAGGTCTTTCCTCATTAAAACAATGTGTGTGTGTGTGGGGGGGGGCGAGCTAGGGAAAAGAAATACTTACAGGATCCAGACCTTCTTTCTCTAGCTTGGCTTTCTCCAGGTAGTAACTTCTCTCGGCCACACTGAGGAGTCTCCAGCTCTCGCTAATCTTCTTATTGATCTCGGACTGTGGGAGGTGGGGGAGCTCCTGCTGCACTTTCAGGTAGATGTCATAGTAGTACAGAAGGTAAGCAGACCTGCAGAAGCAACAACTGCCCTTACTTCAACTAGTACCCGCTGTGATGCCAGAGTGTCCAGAGCAAAGCTACAGCCCTCCGTTCAAAGCATCATCTCTGAACAAGCAACAGTACATGGCATCACACAAAGCAGCTTTGCTTACTCCTCTCCATACAAACCTAACTTCTGATTGTTATGCTAGCAGTCAAAACAACAGATGGGCGGGCTATACTACATTTAATTAGGCCTCTCTCAGGCCAAGGTTACAGCCGAGGCTGACTACCCAGGATTACTGCACACATATATGGCTCTCTCTCTGCCTTTGGTAACTTAACTGGTTAAAAATATCTCATCAAGGCCGAAAGAAGAAAGCAAATAATTATCAAAGTGGTCCACTGCTCGTTTATATCAGCTAGAAGTTTTCAGTATTGAAAGTGAAAAAGTTAATTAAAGTAGATAAAAGCTATAGAAATCACTGGCATTGCTTATAATTGAATGTTACTACTGACTTAGAAATATTTAAATAATGACATAATAAAAATAACATACAAAAAGAGTTCACAGATTCTAGCACTATACAGCACAGGTTCCTTTAACAGTTAGAAACATAAGTAAAATTTATCCCTCTGTACCCTCAGTCTCTCTCCCTACATCAATGCACACTCAGACTCTGACAACTGCATTTTAAATAAATCTTTATCTCGTCAAGGCAGCCCTCCGAGCAAGCCTGTTGACAAGTACCATCAACAACCAAAGTATTAAAGCTAACCTGGGTTTCTTGGCCTTTTCTCCTTGTATTTTATACTTTTTCTTCTTCTTTGGTGGCCCAGGGGAAGTATAATAAGCTTCCTCAATTTCCTCCATCACGACAGTTACCTCAGCACCATCATATGAGTCATCCATGGCTAGAGAAGAGGTAAGCCAACAGAAAGCTTTAAGTAGCCAATGTAAAAAGAACAGCAGACTCCAGGGTAAATAATGAACTCTGTCAGGGTTTAAAGGTTTAGACATTACCAAATTCAAAAAGTCCTAACAAGCACATGTGGTACTTGATTCCTAGAGAGGGCTCCACACCAGCCCTGAATCAGAGCCTCTAGAGGGTAGAAAGTCAAATGCACCAGTAAGTATTTTATTCAGACAAATCAGAGACCACAGGTCTTGAGAGCCTTTCATTTACATTTCCTCATAGAATGCCGTACTCTCATATCATGAGAACATCTAAAGGAACCAAACTGGTTTTTTTTAAATATCTATTTTAATTTATGTGAATTGGTGTTTTGCCTGGATGTATAACTGTGTAAGGATGCCAGATCTTGGAATTACAGACAGTTGTTAGCTGCCATGTGGGTGCTGGGAATCGAACTCAGATCCCTCCGGAAGAACAGTCAATGCTCTTAACCACCGAGCCGTCTCTCCAGCCCCTTATTTTGTTTTGATTTTTAAGAATACCTGGCTCTACCCTTAAAATTTTGGCATTTTAAATAACAGTTTCAATGATTCAACTAAACATGTAATAAACATTATATGTAAGAGATTTAGTGTCAGCTTGTGTGTCTAACTGCTTTAGATTCTATTACCTCTTCCTGCACGTTAAGGAAGTGGGTAGGGGCTGGAAAGATGACTCAGTGATTAAGAGCATGTGTTCAGTTCCCAGCATCCACATGGTAGCTCACAACCATTCATAATGTCATTTCCAAGTGATGTCATGTCCTCTTCTGACCTCCACCACAGACACTAGGCACGCACATGGTGCACATATATACAAGCAGGCAAAACATTAATATAAATACAATAAATAAGTATAATTTAAAAATGTTAAAAGATGTCTCATCTTCCCACAGACTTGTATACATGTATTGGGCAGTTGTTACTGTGGGTACACATCTTAGGGTTCCTAACTAAGGAATTTATTAGTATAATAAAACATCAATACCAAAAGCAACTTGGAGAGGAAAGTTTATTTTAGCTTTCAGCTCTGCATCACAGTCCATCACTAAGGGAGCGCAGGGCAGAGGCCGCGGATGAGGGCTGCTTACTTGTTCGCTCCTCCTAGCTTTCCCAGCCTATTTTCTTCTTCAGTTTTTTCCCCAGGTTTTTTGAGACAGGGTTCCTCTGGCTGTCCTGCCATTTGTTCTGTAGACCATGCTGACCTCAAACTCAAGAGATTTATTTATCTGCCTCTGGCTCCTTCATGCTGGGATTAAGGGCATGTGCTACCACTGCCTGGCTTCAGTTTATTTTCTTATAGCACCCAGGACCAGTGGTGGTCCTGCCCTCAGTAAGCTGGGCCCTCTCACGCAATCCTTAGTCAAGAATATGCACCACAGGCTTGCCAGCAGGGTGATCTGCTGGGGTATTTTCAACTGAGATCCCTCTTCCAAAGTGACTCTAGCATTTGTCAAGCTGACTGACATAAAAACTGGCCAGCAGGACATGCAAGGGAATGAGTGCAATTGTGGACATGTGGAACTCAGCAAGCTGTCTAAGCCCAACAGCTCTTGACCCCAGAGATTGCCCAGCACTGAGATTAGGGTGAGCCACTTCTGAAACACAGATTCTTCCTATGCTTGCCCATAACAAGCATCTCACCAACTAGACCCATTCCCACAGATTTACATGGTAGGACTCAAAGGATCTAAATTACATAATTGTTGGAGAACAGCCAAGTACTGTGGTAATGAAAGAGTTCATTATTAAAGACTATCATCAGTAGTGAGATAGCTAGCAACCTACCCATGACCCTGAGGCCCAAAGAGCAAAACTGGCTTTTAATAATAATAATAAAAAAAAAAATTCAACCCCTGGTCCTTTCCTTCACAATGTTATGCTGCCACGCAAATTGATTGGCAGTTTTCTTAAAACAACTTTATTTATTTATTTATCTGCTTTGGTGTTTGCCTGGAACTGGAACTACAGACAGTTGTTAGCTGCCATGTGGGTGTTGGGAATCGAACCCGGGTCCTCTGGAAGAGCAGATGGTGCTCTTAACCGCCGAGCCATCGTTCCAGCCCCGATTGGCAGTTTTCTATACGAGGACAATTCAATAAACTCTGATGAACATGTTCTTTAATAATGTTGCCCACCATAGTAGCCACTAGTCATAGATGGTTACTGATCACCTGGAGTAGGGCTAGTAGCCAGAAATGGACTAATTTCAGGATGATGACTGCAGCTGTATGGCTAGTGGCTATAGTATAAGACAGCACAGGTCTAAACAGTAACTTTGCTGCTGTGTTGGATACTTGTAATCCCAGCACTTGGCAAGCAGAGACAGGAGGATCGGGAGTTCAAGACCAGACCATGGTACATCAGATCCTGCTCACAAAACCAAAGCCAAAAAATAAAACAGTAATTTGACAAACCATGATATCTCTCTGGTGTTCGCCTAAAATAAAACAAACAAAAAACCAAAACAGCTTTTTCTTTTTTGTCTAGGAAAAAAGACAGGCATAAAAATCTGAATAGTTCAAGAAGAGCTTACTGGTGGCCAAACACTAAGTTGGAATTTCACCAACTCAATCCCTTGAGGGAGAAAAAAAATCCTAGAATCACCACAATTTTAGGAGAGGAAAATATAGTTGTTCCTGAATACCTACCTGACAGATATTGGGAAATGAAACTGTGGCAATAAACACAAACAGCATCGCAGGTGTGGTACAAAGCCCACACAATTCATTTAGACTTCACAAATGATAAGTGAGAAGAATAAAGAGAAAGGGGAATCCAGGAGATTTGGATACAACTCCAATTCTTACTTCTTGAACAGAAAGACAAATGCATTCCATTATCCTAAACGCCAGCTATTTCTCCTAAGAGATGAAGATGAACACACTGCCTAAGACTGAGGGGGGGGGTAAGAGCCCCACCCTAGCCCCCTTTTGTGGACTTTTTCTTATTTTTAATATGTATAGTGGGATTCTGTGTGCATGCATATTTGTTTACATGTGTGTGTGTGGAAGTATGCAACACATGGTGACCCCAGGTCAATGTCCAGAATCTTACCAGATCACTTTTTTGAGACAAGGTCTCTCAACCAAAGCCAGAGACGGACAACATGACTAGCCTCCCGGATCCTGCCTCCACTTCACAGATAGGCCACCATACCCACTCGACACACACTGGCTCCAGGGATCCTAACTCTCACTCTCTCACAACTGCTCTAACTGCTGAGCCATCCTCCTAGCAGCCAAAGAATACTTTTGATCTCTCCTCTACTACACCCAAACATTTCACCCCTATTTTTTTTTAATTATCTGTGTATACGGGTGTTTTTGCCTACATGTATGTCTGTGAACTACATATGTGCCTAGTGCCCACAAAGGCAAGATGACTTCATCAGGTCCACTGGAACTGGGCTTGCAGATAGTTGTGAGCTGACATGAGTGCTGGGTAACAAACCTGAGGCATCTAGAACAGCTAGTACTGCTGAGCTGTTTCTCCAGCCCCAATCGTAAATGTATACACAAGGTTAAGCAGGCTAAGAACATACTCCTTAGGTGTTTTATAGTTGTGACTTCTGTCATTCTTCCCTAAAACCTTAAGGGGGGGAGGGGTGCTTCCTAACAGTGAAGCCTACTGAGACAGACCACGATGTCTCTTAGGGTAAAAGGCAAACTGGTTAAGGGTAGCTGCACTTCCACATCAAGGGCACATGAGGACCAAACTTTTTGCCCTATATATATATCATTGACTCCTTGGCCCTTAAAAGCCTTATGAAGAAAGCAGTATTACTCCAGGAGAGCATCTGCAAAGAATGGTACATCACGTTTTAGCAAACAGAACTAACCAGGTTAAGAGCCAGTCATTACACCTTGGGGCTTGAAAGGACTATCCTGGGTTTCTGTTTGACTACACCTTGGTCCAAGTTCGTTTTCAGATCCTAGGCCTCAGTGAAGCAAAGCAAAAAGATGCAGAAAAATATAAAGGTTAAAAACAACAGCTCTGCTTTTTTTCCGGACATCTCAGAAAGGCGGCGGTGGTTGCCCACTCTCCATACTTCACCATGCCTCTCAAGCCAGGATGACAAGAAGATGTCCCAAAGTCTGCCAGAAAAAGACAAAGACCTAGCAAATAAGACTGGTGGCAAGGCCAAAAAGTAGTAGTCCAAGGGCAAAGTTCGGGACAAGCTCAACAATGTAGTCCTGTTTGACAAAGATACATACGATGAACTCTGTAAGGAAGTTCCCAACCATAAGTTTATTACTCTGGCTGTGATCTCTGAGAGACTGAAGATTCCCGAGTCTTTGGCCAGGGCAGCCCTTCAGGAGCTGCTTAGCAAAGGATTCATCAAGCTAGTTTCAAAGCACAGAGCCCAAGTAATTTACACCAGAAACACAAAGGATGAAGATGCACAAACAGGTTCAATTAACTGTGCATTTGGAAAAATAAAACATTATTATAAAAAAAACCAGCTCTGACATCTGGGTGTGGTGGTGAATGCCAATAGTCCTAGGACTTAAGAGATGAAGCAGGAGGACTGGGAAGTTGGTAAAAGCTAATCTCACCTACAGAGTGAGTCTGAGGCTCATACGTCTGGGATGTAAGCTGGGACTCAATCTCAAACACCAAAACCAGAAAATGGGGGGGGGGTGTCTTTTGAGGACACACGATCTGAGTACTACTAGCACTCTTACAGATCCCTAAGACCTTAAGCATGCTACTTTCCCTTTTTAAACCTTAGTTTTATCTGTAGAAACAGAGGGGCAGCCCTTGAAATGAGACATTTTCTCTGCCCTACCAAACCTTCCGTGGAATCTCGGATAATGGCTCAGCCACGGGCTACCTTCTTTCCCTCTCTGGGCTGTCCCTAAGTTACAGGCTAAAGGGAATGGTTCACCGTGCAGCACGGAAGCTGGAGAGGCAGCAGCAAGACCCAGGTGGCTGGACAGTCCGGCCAGGCGGCGGGAGCCTAGTGGGCGGGACTTACCCGGAGGAGTTGGCGAGCCAGGCGGCTCACATTCCCTAGGGTACCCGGCCACGGAGCTCGACAGGGATGCTGATCGGTGCACTCGCGCTCCCCGCTGTAGGCGAGAGGCGGCTCCAGTCGTGACAGCGGTAAAAAGAAAGTGGAGGCGAGAGCTCGCGCACGCATCCCGGGGGCTGGAGGAGTCCCTGCCCCGCGGCCCCGCCCGGCAACACACGGTGCGGAGTCGCCAAAGCCTTTCTCGCTCTCCCTCCGAGTCGCGCTGCGAGATCGTGAAGGGCGAGTGGAGAACCGTAGGTTCGTGCACAGGCTCAGCCGACGCCTGCTGAGGGCCCCGGGGGTCAGGCCCCGGGAAGCCCGGGGAAGACAGCAAGGACACGAGCGTCTACGCGGCACCGGCGCGCTGCTGGCAGCGGCGACAGCACACCACCGATCGCCAGGGAGACCCGTCCCGGCGGCCCTCGCGGCGCACCGGAAGCGGCCGGCGCGCGTGATTGCGTGCGACCCCCCGCGCAAGCGCAACGGAACCGGGGGCTGGATGGTTGAAGGGGGTCAGTTAAAGCAGACGGACCGCTTCCGGCCAAACTTACCGGAGCCGGAAGCAGGGGTTGAGGTTGCAAAATAAGAAGGCCACCCGGCTCGGTTCAGGGATGTTGGACAGTCAGGTAACAGGGGCGGAGCTCTACTGAGCTGGGCCTCATCTATTACTGCTTCCTCGCTCCTTCACGTTGAGGCTGATACTTAATGCTGCTCCAAGCTTCCCTCCTCACTCCAGTAAGCAGTAATAATAGTGATTTTCTGGAATGTAGAGTTCTGGGAACGAAGGGCTGGATTGGATTTTTCACGTCATAGGTTTTGCCACATTTAAACAAGTTCCTGCAAGACTACTTGCAAATATAGTGCTAGTCTTTCCTATTTTCCACCTACCCGTCATCACCTTCTCAAGCAACCATCGTCTGCCTGACCTCATGCACTTTTTCCCACCTACACTCTGATATTTAGAGCCAACATAGCAGATTGATCCTCTTTGTGCGGCTAAGTCTGATCAGGTGTATTGTCTTTGGGTCTAGGAATTTAGATCCGTGGTAGAGGGCTTCCCTAGCATGAGCTTAGCCCTGACTTCAGTCCCCAAGACAATTTTTTTCAAACATAATAGTTTGACCAAGACAAAAGAAAATCGTTTGTCTCTACATTGCCCCGGGTCTACTTCTAGTATCAGTAGTTTTCAAAGAAGTTATGGCATTTGTTATATAAACTAACATGACCTTTTCATGATATAGTTAAGGGGGAAGTTTTAATTGTAGATTTGAGAGAACAACCAGAGGAATCCAGAAGAGTTCAGAGCAGGGAGAGAGAGAGAGAGAAGTAAATTGAACATGACCCAAAAAATGGACCTGGACGGAAGAAGTGTCCAGTTCAAAGGAAGCTCCATTCCCCCAAATTTCAGAAGATAAAGACACAAGTGGCTGTCTGTGGTGCCTGTTAGCACACCAAAGCACATGCTAGCCTCCAGGCTCCCTCAGTATTACAAGTACCTGTCAAAGTCCATGCTGGCCTTCAGGCTCTTACCACTTCCTCCCGTACATAGGCATCCATCCACCAGTTACTTATTCACCTTATAACCCTGCTAGTTTTTTTTTTGGGGGGGGGGATGAGTAGCTGAAGAGGAGGGAAGCCCAAGAACTGGAAAGAGATTAGGGAGGGGAAGGAGATGAGAACAGGATGGACTTTGAAATGTGTAACAAGTACTGTGATACTGAGGGAGCCTGGAGGCCAGCTTGAACTTTAGTATACTAATAGACACTGCAGGCAGCCGTTTGTCCCTTCCACCAGTGATAAGAGAAATGACTGTCTTTGGTAGAGGGGAACTTTATAAGTTCCCAAGAATGCTGACTTTTACATAACCACCAGAAATCTTATGTTCCGGTTGAGCCCATTTCTGGGTATTTGGACAGCCATTTGGAGTTTGGGCAACTGAAGTTTCCTTTGGACTGTCGATTTGGAGCATTGCATTTGTACCTGTATGAAGGAGCTGTATTAATCATAGAAAGGGCTTCACATAGTTTATCCTTGGGGATTGGTTCTCATCTCAGTAAGTTACATTAGAATCCACTGGATTGTCCAACACTCAAACCAGAAATCCGAGAGTTAGCCTTTACTCTCTTCACACCCAGCCTGCAATAATAGCCCTATCCGAATACTCCTTACCAGCTTCTCCTATCTGATCTGGACCCTTACCCTGCCCCCATTTGGTGCTGGTAATTGAACTCAGTACATGTGCCCTGCTATGGAGCTACACACTAAACTCTAGGATTCCTGGTTTTCTCTGTCACCAATTCTTTAAACAACAGTCGTCGTCGTCTTCGTCGTCTTCTTCTTCTTCTTCTTCTTCTTCTTCTTCTTCTTCTTCTTCTTCTTCTTCTTCTTCTTCTTCTTCTTCTTCTTCTTCTTTTAATTTGAAGCCTTTCAGGAACTTCATGTTGCACTCAAATAAACCTCCAAATTTTATAGGGTCAACTCTGAGTAGATAACGAAGATAAATACCGGACGAACAAACGAATTTCAGATTCTTCTTGTAGGAAGATGATTTGTCTGACCGGACTTAGTAGGAAAGGTGTTTTTTTCTAATCTTCAAAGCTCTAGACTGCTGCCTTAGGTTTTCAGTTGCTGTGAAGAGACACTATGATCATGGTAATTCTTATAAAGGAAGGCATTTAATTGAGGTGGCTTACAGTTTCAGAGGTTCAGTCCATTATCATCCTGGTAGGACATGGTGGCATGCAGGCAGACACGGAACCAGAAACAGAGCAAATATGACTGTTTTTCATTCATTTCAGTGACTGCCCCTTAAGTAACTGCTATTCTAATTGGCAATTGCAACTCCACAGCCACTGGGAGCAGGTGCAGCCACACTGACTGCAGCTAAGCAGGAATTCTGTTCCCTCAGGCACTGGCTCTATCTGGGCAGCTAAAGGAAACTTTATCTAGATTCAGAGGTTGAGGTGAAATTCTGCTGGCTCATAGAGGTTGAATAGCAGGAAGCTAACCTCCTTTTCTAGCTCTTGTCGCCTGAAAAACAGAGCTGCCATCCTTCTTCTCAGCCCTGGGGACTTAAGAACCCTCGATACGTTTAGCTCTACAGTAGATACAACCACTTCCTGGCAGCTAGTCGCTGACTCAGCCTCCTGACTCCAAGTTCAACAGTCTTTTTGCTATGTCCCTGCTTATCTAGTCTGTACAGTATATTGTCAGCAGTCAAGCCAAGAACAGGTTTGTTTGGTTTTTCCCCAATGATAAGCTTTTTCCACAAAGAAAGCAAAGTCCTTATGGAGTTTCTTTGATGTCCATCATCCTTTTATGAAGTAAATTGGTGCTGCCAGGAGCACCTAAGCTAACAAAACTTTTTAAAAGTCTTTTTTTTTTACTTTATTTATTTATTTATTTGCTTTGGTGTTTGCCTGGAACTGGAACTACAGACAGTTGTTAGCTGCCATGTGGGTGCTGGGAATCGAACCCGGGTCCTCTGGAAGAGCAGACAGTGCTCTTAACGGCTGAGCCATCTCTCCAGCCCCACAAAACTTTTTAAATGCCATATTCTATAGATCTTTGAAGTGTTTGAAGACCATTTATACAAATATATCTCTATATGACCTTGAAAACATGCCAAACGTCTACAAATTTAATTGTTATAGATGATTAAATACTAACCTATGTTTCTTGATTATCCTAAATTGTTTATAATAATAATTTTCAAAAACTAGAACTTAACCTTATATTTTTAAAATGAACTTCATAGGTATAATACATTAAACAAGAGTAGAAACCTGTATATAATATGTTGCAACAAATTTGTATAAATAATCAAAGGTCTATTAAACAAGAGTAGAAACATATATACAGTATGTTATAACAAAATTACCTTAAATTTGTATCAGTATACAAAAGTCTATACCAATAGAAAATACTTGAGATTAATAGTTTTTAGTTTAAAGTAGATTCAATAATCTACCCTTTTATTTAAAGTAGATTCAATAATTTACTCTTTTATTTTATAGTTTTTATATTCCCTCTCCTTTTTTTGAACAAGATTCCTGAATCGAATCTCCTTTGTATAATTCCCTCTCTTACCAATACCAGTAACAATTAATAAACAACCTCCCTAAGTGATGACACACCCATAACCCACCAAATGATCAAATACCATTCACCCCACCTCTTGGGAATGTGAACATCCTGTTGTTAAAATCACTTCCTGTGGTCTGGGGGTAGTAATATCTTTAGAAGATCCTAAGAAGGTTAAGATCATAGGTAAGTCCGGAGAAAGCTAACTGTAATAGTTGTTGTTTAGTCTTTGTATGGTGGGAAAGTGCAGAGCTTATCAGAAATCCTCACCAAGACAGTCTAGGAGACTGGACTCTCTCAGCTAGCACCTTTGGAGTCATTCTGAGCAGTTTTTAGTCGATTTCAATCTTTGGTTGGTGCTTGTCACCTTAATGGCATTACCACAGTCCCTCTAGAATCATCATTGTGGGGCTCCATCTCTTATTAGAGAGCTCAAAGGTCACTTATGAATGGTTATGGTTCACTGCTGAAAACTTAAACGTGTTCAGTGTCTATACAGAATAGTCTTATAATTTTAGAGCTAATATTTATACCTATAAAATTTTTAAGCAGTTAAAATAAAACCAAAAATTATGAGACTAGTGGTAATAGAAACGTCCTTCAATTTTGATTTTTTTCTGTTGTACACCAGGTGGCTCTTCTGACATGAGACAGAGATTTTGAATTTTTCATTTGATAAGCATGCTTGGGTTTAGAGAAGGCGAGAGCCATGCTCCAACTGATTTTTTTTTCTGATTACTGTTGTAGTTGAATAAATAGCAAAGTTAATTCTCAACCATCTGGAATAATTTCAGCAGTTTCAACATGTAAAACAACTCTGCATATTGATATTAAACTATATTAAATATTAAACAACAACTATATTAAAAGTTTCTGAAAAATCTAATACCATGAGAATAGCACATAATCCTGATTTCTGTACTGAATCATAAAGGCCTTGAGCCGCTTTACTTATTTTTCTGACTTATAACTTGCCTTTTCTGATTTATTTGTATCACTATAGAATGTAGGGGCTCCAGAAATTGAGATACTTTTTATTATATGATGGAGAATCCAATTAAGTCTTTTTATTAATCAACGTCTCTTGCTTTAGGGATATTTGTTACTTATCTCTCCTAAAAAAAAAAAATACTGCTAGGCAAAAAACTACTTTGCCAATGTTCATTTTCTGCCCATTATGAGGCAATTTCAGCAGTAGTAAAAGCTATACCACAATGTCTCATGAGTCTATTCTTGTTAACTGATGAAGTCTCAATTTTTCTTTCAGAATCAATCAATTCAGAAACTTCTCTACATTTGTCTTTAATTTTTTTACTTTGTTTGGTTAAGATATTCTCTCTCTCTCTCTCTCTCTCTGAATTCCTGTGGGAATGAGTAGAAGGCAAAATAATGAAAATATAATCAAGCTCTGGATCCAGGTGATCCCCATGTGCATTCTGTAATTTCTGTTTTCCCAGAGCCAATTCTCTCTCAGCCTCAGCGGATAACTTTCCTGAACTTTTTAAGTCTTTATCACCATGTAAGGTTTGAAATAAATTACTTAGTTCTTAAATTTTTAATCAAATTGTAGGCTGTAGCCCATTAATATCTCCCAGAAAATTTTGAAAATCATTAAGAATTTGTAATCGATATCTCTTGATTTGTACTTTCTGTGGTTGAATTTTCTGTAAACATATCTTAAATTCTAAGATTAAAAGAATCTCTTTGTCTATTTTCAGGAACAATTTGTAATCCCAGCAAGGCAAACATTTATTTACCTCTTCAAATATCTTTTCTAATGTATCTGAGTCTGAATCAGCTAGTAGGATATCATCTATGTAATGATAAATTGTAGATGAGGGAGCTGATTACAAATTAGTTATAATGGCTGTTGTACAAAATGTTGACATAAGATGGTGCTGTTTAACATTTATTGTGGAAGATGTTCCAGTGGTATCTTTTAGCAAGCTGAGAATTATTATAAGTAGGCAATATGAAGGCAAATTTTCTCCTGTTTTTGTAAAGTATAGTTAAAAAAAAGTATAGTCTTTTTAAATCAATCACTATAATAGACTATCTTTTAGGTAATAAAGAAGGCGAGGGAATTTTAGACTGTAAATACCCATTGATTGAATCACCTTATTTATGACTATTAGATCTGTTAACATTATCCATTTTCCTGGTATAGTTTTTAAATAACAAATGCAGGAGAATTCCAAGGTCTGGTTGATTCTTCAATATCTTGAACATTTAGTTGTTCTTTTAACAGCTGTTCTAGTGCCTGTAATTTTTCTGATGTCAGAGGCCATTGTTCTACCCACACAGGTTTGTCAGTCAACCATTTAAAGGTAGGGTTGTTGGTACTTTTGAAAGAATAACAGCTGTTGTGCCCTCCTTATGTACAGCTTGAATGGTCTGTGACTGTCCTTAATAGTATCTTTTAATATTTCTCTCAAAAGCATTCCTTATTTTATAGTTTGTTTCTGAGATTGGAGGAATGTTATTATGTGATTCCATTGCTACAATAAATCACATCCCCATATAGTCATTGTTATGTTAGCCACATGTGGTGATATATTGCATATTTAGTAAAAAATAGTCTGGAATAGCTGAGAACAGAGACACCCACAGAACCAAGCTATGAAAGTCAGGGAGTGATATCTAACCCAGACGTTGGACAAATATCAATTGAATCTCTGGCTTTTGAAAAATGCTAATTCAGAATGCAAAAGGGTTCACAGAGTCACGGATGGTTCTTTGCCTCCTGTGTAATGGGATGCAAAGAACCATTTGGATCTCTGTGAGTTCAAAGCCTAGCAGAGCAAGGCAGTCGTAGCACACATCTTTAATCCTAGCTCTAGGAAAGTTGAGTCAGGAAGTAAGACAGCTGGGTGGAGGGAGAGAAGGGAGGAGTTCAGCTTCCCCTGTCACTTCCGTTGTCGGCTGAGGACAGAGAAGCCTGGGGTCAGAGGATTCATGGAGGGAGGGCTGAAGAGTTGGCTGAGTGAAAATAGGCTGTGGTTTGTTCCTTGTCTTTCTGATGTTTCATCTTATTTTATTAAATATACAATGTATCACCACAGCCACATATGATTTTAATTTTTCTATCTGTCTGTCTGGCCCTATACACTCAACTCATATTGCAATTTGTTTTACTTGAGTCAAACTTCCATTTGCTAAAAGCTGAACTTTTACCTCCTGAAGAGGCCAATGTAGATGCCATGATTTTGATGCAGTTATTGTCATATTTAACCCTTAACTTCTTTGCTCTTTATAAGTATTTTTATCTTTGGTCTTTGATTGTTTATAGAAGTTTGCTAAAATATTTGCTTTATGGTTTCTCATGAAAAAAATTGTCTTTTAAAGCTGTTCTGGCACCAGAGCAGTATGACTTTTAACAACAGACATTAAATCATTAGTTGCTTTGTGGCTGGTTTTCCCCAATGCTGGCAGGGAATGCTTGAACTACATTTTATATTAGGGCCTGTGAGAGGCTCCCACAGGGTGTTTACTTTGTCTGCCCCTTAGTCTACATTCCAGTGCTGGCCTTTGCCACATCTTCTGCATACTCCAGGAGGCTGGGGCCTTCTGTTTGAATTATTTCTAGAATAAACATTGTTTCTAGGAGCACCTTGCCTGCACTCCCTCTTCAGATGGCCTTGTCTACCATAATTAAAAGACTTGGGATTTTGATTTTTATTGATATTTCTAGAAAGCA
This sequence comes from Sigmodon hispidus, assembly GCA_004025045.1. Taxonomy (NCBI): domain Eukaryota; kingdom Metazoa; phylum Chordata; class Mammalia; order Rodentia; family Cricetidae; genus Sigmodon; species Sigmodon hispidus. Next base: position 73,200 of record PVIH01003326.1, on the reverse strand, counting down.
GTAGTTTTCCTATATGACTATCATCATTAGAAGTATGGGGTCCAATAGAGCCTGTATTTCTGATTTTTCTTCTATAGGTACTGATCTTGCCTTTAAATCCCTAATCACCCTTTTGCATTCTGAATTAGTACTTTTCAAAAGCCAGAGATTCAATTAATATTTGTTGCCCCGACCCACAGGACTTCAACACAGGAGACCACCTACGAGAGAATGAAGGGAAGGGAGATGCAAAGGAAGGCAGCAGGTCAAACGGGATTCTGATCGAGCTGCAGTTTTATTACGATTCTATACATGCTTATATAGCAGAATATGGGGAGGGGGCAACCTTCAAACACCTGCAGGAAGCTGGCCAGGGGAGCAGGATATTGGCAGGGTAAAAGGGTGACTGGTCTTGCTTCAGGGGAGGGTTGCTAGGTAACCTAACCATAGAATATTCTTGCTATTCTATTCTTTAGAGCTATTTTTAAGGGAGGACTGCTACGTAACCTAGCCACAGAATGTTCCTGTTATTCTATTCTTTAGAGTTACTTCTCTGTTACTGTGAAGCAAACCAGAACATCTCTTTTACTTTGGGAAAAACATCTATTCTACCTGGGAGAACATCTCTTTTACTTTGGGAAAAACATCTATTCTACCTGGGAGAACATCTCTTTTACTTGGGAGAATGTCTATTCTACTTGGGAGAACATTGTGCTGGCTCAGTGGTTGGTTTCTCAGTCAGTTCCCATGGGAGTGTTTAGCTAGAGGCCTAGAGGCCCAAGCCAGGGTCTTGGTCCCTGACAATTTGTCTAACATCTGGATTAGATATCACTCTATTTACAGATGAAACCAGTCTTCATAAAAAAAAAATTCAGTAAAGGCTTCTTTCAGGACTTGTATAATTTTAGTAAATGACTCAGTCCTCTTTCTTGAATTTTTTCAACCCTGTCCCAAGCATTCAAAGCTGCTATATTGTATAGAGCCAGAGTGTTATCATCCAATATATACAATCTTTGCAAATCAGCATACTGACCTTCACTGAGAATTTAGGCTTGGGAAATCTCATGACCTCTAGGCCTTACCCATTGTTCCATGGCCCTGGCTTCCTTTCTTGACCAGGTTCTCCATTGTAACTGGGGATCAGCTTCCAATACTGTTGTAACTAGATCCTTCCAGTCTTGTGGAATAATTCTATAATAGGAATGGAATATAATAATATTTTATATTATATTAATTATTATGTTATATTAATAATATAATAATTCTATTCCTAATTGTTCGTGAATTTAACATCTGTTTTACAAAGGTTGAATGTATGCTATATGAAATGACTGCTTCCTTATAAGTGTAAACATATCTACAGGATTCCAATTAGCTTCTGAATAGCCTTTGGGATACATATCACTGGGTGCTCATTGTTGATAGTAACTGGATATATTAAACTTGGTGTTCTAAGCTGTTCCTCAAGTTTCACAATACAATGGTGTGGTAAATTCTCTTAATTCCTCTGTCTTTGTCTGAGAGTTTTTCTGTTTTTCATTAGTATGTCTTTCCAAGACCTACATCCTATTAATTAACTTGTCATATTTAGCACAAAATCACTATGACTATTATTGTTAAGATGTTAATTACCATACTGATAAATATTATTAGTATTATACCAGTGTCATTTGAATCATTTATGTTCCCATAATCTGCTTCTAACTTCAATCCTTCTATGTTAGCAGTATAGAGGGTCTTATTTGTTATGTTTTCCATTCTTAATGTGGAGAAAAAATTATTTTCACTATTATTTAATTCTCTCCTACTCTCCTAAAGAATTTTCCATTGATAGTTATTCATCAGCTAGGCCAGTGTCTCAAGAATGTCTATCCCACCTGTGACTACTAAGCCTGGATAACACAGGACCTGATTAATAAATGGTTAATGCAAATAGAGACCAGGATGTATCAGGCAGAACACAGGGTCCTGTGCTCACAAGATACTTCCATACTTAGGATTAAAGTCAGGCATCTGCCCTCCAACTGTAATGCTGTATTACAGCCACTGAACCTTAACTCACATCCTAGAAATGGTACAGGAGCCACCTTCTAAAACTGATTCTCCTCCAGCTCAACAGCAGTGAAGAGCAAGATGTGGAACATCAAACAGGTCATTGGCATAATTGCTACCAGTGGTGAGTGAAGCATCCACAGTGGTGAAATGTGGGCAGACAGCAGGCACCCATAAAATTGATAGATCTGACACAAACGGCAGAGATTGCTGTTCTGGCACTGATGAGACTGGAGAGATACCTCAGTGATTAAAAGCATTGACTGCTTTTCCAGAGGACAGACGTTTAGTTCTTGTATTAGCTGGGTTCTCTAGAGTCACAGAACTTATAAATAATCTCTTTCTCCCCCTCTCTCTATATATGTGGGGGATTTATATATGCATATATATATATACATTGTATATACACACAGATATGGGGATTTATTGGAATGAATTACTGTGACATGTTTAGACCCTAGAGGTTTTTAAGGGCCTAGAGACAAGCCAGCTGGTTATAACAGGTGCCTTAAGACATGCGTTCCTAGCACTTCCTCATAAGTCCACCTGGAGTCTGCCTGGGGCCTTGACAACAAGGGCAGAGTTGATACAAGGTGACCTAGACCAGCAACAGACCACCACTCCACAGCCCAAAGTCGCCTCAGATACCAGCAAATTAAAGCCCTTTTCCCTGGCTGGGAGGAGGGTCTGGAAGAAAGGTCTTTAAGGCTTTCCCTCCCTTAATAAAATTGGCTCTGCTTGTTTCAGTTTGTTTCCAGAGACTGTGTCACTCTGTGAGCCCTTACCCTCCCGCAAGGGGAACTCGCAGGGCCCTGAACATAGAACAACCACACATCTGACTCTGGACAGGAGCGCCCCAACAATTTACAGGCTGCAGCCCAGCAATGGCTAGCTGTGAGTGGAAAGCCTAACAGTCTAGTGGCTGCTCAGTCCCATAAAGCCTGGTGCCCCAGCTGGTCTTCTGTATATGCTGGCATCCTGAAGAAGAAGGTTCCAGTGCCAGTCCTGAATGTGCATGCTGACAAGGCAGGGGAAGCAGGCAAAGAGCTCTCTCTCTCTCTCTCTCTCTCTCTCTCTCTCTCTCTCTCTCTCTCTCTCTCTCTCTCTCTCTCTTCCTTATATCCTTCCAGCAGAAGCTGTGGCCCAGGTTAAAGGTGTGCCTTTCAGCCTCAGGGTCTGGATTAAAGGCCAGTGCCCTCCATTTCTGGATTGCTGTTCATTCCAGACATAGTTGCCACCACCAAGAACAGCCGTCACAATTTTTGTCCCTCACACGATGGCGCACAACTGTCTGTAACTTTAGTTCCAGGGGATCTGGGGCACAAGCACAGGTGGTGCATAGGCGTGCAGGCAAAATACATATAGGACATTAAAAAAATAAAAATAAAATCTTTTGAAAAAAATTTGCACTTAGCAGCTGTTGCTACCTGTGTCATCAATGAAGTAAATTTCTAGGACTTTGTCACTGTAGATGATCTCATCATTCTCTGGAGCTGATGGTCACAGAGACGACTGGGGAATGGTGCATACTGGTAAAGGTGGAAGAGAAGATGAGGTTTCTTTATCAGAGCAGCCAAACCCCAGCACAGAAGCCATCTCAAGTTGACAGGGACCTAAACAGTTCTCCACTGTGAGGAGTTTTCAGATCCTGCTTCTGGACAGCTAAATGGTATATATGAATATTTAATGGAAAAATGACCCAGAGTCTTTCTGCTGTCAACATTACAGATTTCTTCCAAACATAATCGGTATGGGGGTGGGGCTCAATTGGTATAGTGTTTGCTTCACATGCAAAGCCCTGGTGCCATCCCCAGCACCTGAAAACTGGACATAACCAAGGTCATACATGGCTATATAGTGATTTAGAGGCTAGTCTGGGCTAGAGGAGACCCTGTATCAAGAAAAGTAGAAATTAATTGTATCTTTTACTTTAAAAAATGTATTTTATAAGAATGACACTTTTTTATTGTATATCCTTATTCAAGGTCCCTTATCCCTCCCACCACATCAGGTCATTCTCTGTTCACATCTCCCCATCCCCCCATGGTCAGACGGTCCCAAGGTCCCACTATCCCAATATTGCTTAGTTCAGCCTCCACTCCTGGCAGATGCAGTTTTCTCCCCCCTCCCTCAAGAGTGAGTCAGGTGTTCCTCTAGGGGGAGTGGGATCCAAGGAGTCAGTCCAGGGTGTTTCTGATCCCAAGCTGTTCAGTGGTTGTGGTTTGCAGCTTGGGCATGCTTTGCTTTTTTTCTTGTTTGTTTGTTTGTTTGTTTGTTTAGAGTCCACTAATGAGTGAGTACATCCGCTGCTTATCTTTCTGGGTTTGTGATACCTCGCTCAGGAGGATAGTCTCCAAATCCATCCATTTGCCTGCAAATTTTAGGATATCATTTTTTCTTACTACTTACTCCATTGTGTAGATGTACCACAGTTTGTTAATCCATTCTTCATTTGAGGGGCATCTGGGTTGTTTCCAGGTTCTTGCTATTACAAATAATGCTGCTATGAACATAGTTGAGCTAATGCCTTTGGAGTGTGAATGTGCATCTTTAGGGTATACACCCAGAAGTGGTATTGCTGGGTCCTTGGGAAGACTGATTCTCAATTTCCTGAGAAACCGCCATACTGCATTCCAAAGTGGCTGAACAAGCTTACACTCCCACCAACAATGGAGGAGTGTTCCCCTTGCTCCACATCCTCTCCAACATAGGCTGTCTTCTGTGCCTTTTATCTTAACCAATCTAACAGGTGTCAGGTGGTATCTCAAAGTTGTTTTGATTTGCATTTCTCTGATGGCTAAAGATGATGAGCACTTTTTTCAGGTGCCTTTCAGCCATCCGTAATTCTTCTGCTGAGAATTCCCTTTCTAGATCTGAACCCCATTTTTTGATTGTGTTATTCAAGGTTTTGGGCTCTAGAATCTTGAGTTCTTTATATATCTTAGAGATCAGTCCTCTATCACTTGTAGGGTTGGCGAAAATCTTTTCCCATTCTGTAGGCTGTCATTTTGTCCTATTGACAGGAATGACACTTTTTTTTTTTTTTTTTTTTTTTTTTTTTTTTTTTTTTTTTTTTTTTTTTTTTTTTTTTTTTTTTTTTTTTTTTTTTTTTTTTTTTTTTTTTTTTTTTTTTTTTTTTTTTTTTTTTTTTTTTTTTTTTTTTTTTTTTTTTTTTTTTTTTTTTTTTTTTTTTTTTTTTTTTTTTTTTTTTTTTTTTTTTTTTTTTTT
>PVIH01003326.1:0-67841 GCA_004025045.1 Sigmodon hispidus | reverse complement strand
GTGGTTTGAAAGAGACCCTATTGTCTCAGTCTTTTGAGAACTTGGTCTCCAGTTGATGGTACTGTCTGGGAAGGCTTAGGAGGTATGGACTTGTTGGAGGAGATATATCACTGGGGGCAGGCTTTGAGATTTCCAGTGCTTTTCTTCTGCTTCCAGCTCCAGCTGCTATGCCTCCACTCTACCTTTATGGACTCTTATTTCTCTGGAGCCATAATCCAAAATAAACTCATCTATAAGTTGCTTTGGTCATGCTTTTATCACAGCAATAGAAAAGTATCTGGAGCCAAAGCCTGGTTTAGCCATTTTTTAGTTTATAAATTAGCCATGTTTATGGGCTTTTATTTATTTATTTATTTATTTATTTATTTATTTATTTATTGCTATAGTTAGCCATTTGCCAGCAGTTATGTGACTTGCCCTAGGTTGCCAGAAGTCTATAGAAGGCTACATGCCCCGATTATTTAACCTAGGCCATGAATTTAGACGAGTTTTTTTTTTAATCTTCTTAGATGCAGGTGATATTCTCTAGGCATTTAACTGATAACAAATTTTCATATTAATTTTATCTTGTCTAGCAACCTTTTTCATGCTTTTTTTTCTTTTTACACTGAGATTTTATTTAAAGACTGGCAGAAAAAATAAAGTTCAGAGCTTGAATAAAATTTCATGTTGCTCTCAATTCCTTCGTGTTCCTGTCTTGCCTTTGTCTCACCTGCTGTTTCAGGTCTACATTAAAAACACCCATTGGCCGGAGTACTAAAGGCTTAGCAATGTGGCCTTACATCAGGTTAAATAAAAAAATCTGGCAGATGGCACTTAACATAGCCCAGACCCAGTTCTAGTGTAGGAGAGAGGATCTGTTTGTGTTTTTTCCACAAGGTGCAGACAACACCCTTCAAGTGCCTGAGTGGCTGACCTGCACCATGAATACTCCTAGACAGCAGTCTCCTGGGACAGAGTCAACGACCTCCCACTGGCTGATGCTGAGCATTCAGAGCAGCAAGAAACAAGGAAAATTCTCTGCCAAAGCTCTTGTCTTTTAATGTAAATTTTGCTCAGACTTTGATGCTTCTTGCTTTCCTTTCCCAGAGTGTGACCCTGCTGAAGTTCTTTGGCAGACAGGACTTATTCTTTTGGGTGCATGCTTTCTTCTTACTGTGTAATGAATGTGGTAGCCCACCTTCTAGACACTTTGCGTTAGAGATAGTATGGCTAAGTTAGAGAAGGATTGGAGTGCAGGAAAAAGCAAAGAGAGCAGGAGAAAGGATGGTTTAAAAGCTGGGTTTCCATCTCCCCTTGGGTTATCTTTTATCCTCCCTTTTAGGATCCTTTATAGGATTTTCTACTATTAATAACCTAGACTCTTCCTCAAAAAGATATCTGCTATATAGAAAAAAAGCTTCCTTTGCCAAGCCACAGAAGGTTCCCTCCACTGAGCCGGAAAACTCTTAGAAGATCTGGCCTCTGTTCCCCCCTCCTGGTTAATGGCTAGTCATATGATAACTGTTAACTCGTCTCATAAAATGATTGTAAGGGAGGAGATGCCGGGAGCCAAAACCTAGCTTAGCCATTTTTCAATTTATGAGTTAGCCATGTTTATAGGCTTCTATTCTCCTTCCCGTTATAGTTAGCCAATTATGCTAGCAATTATGTGACTGGCCCTAGGTTGCCAGAAAGCCACACCCCCCATTGTTTAAGCTAGGCCATGAATTCAGGCAGTTTTCTTTGATCCTCTCAGACCGCAGGTGATACTCTCCAGGCATTTAACTGATAACAGGTAGATTCCATACTAATTCTACTCTGTCTGGCAACCCTTCCCAAAGCAGGCTTGACACTTTTTGACTGACCCTCCCCTTGTTCCAGGCTACGAGCATTTTTCCCACACTGAGATTCTGTTTAAATGCTGGCTGAAAAGATTAAGTTCAGAGCTTGAATGGAATTTCATCTTGCTCTCAATTCCTTTGTGTTCCTGTCTCGCATTTGTCTTGCCCCCTGTTTCAGGTCTACATTAAAAACTCTGCTGGCTGGGACAGAAAAATAACCAATACAGGTAAACTATTGAATTAATTTAAATAAATATTATTATGACAGTATATATAGTGCCCTGAGATAATAAAGAAGCTTCCTGGAATGGAATTTGGGAAATAGAATTTGTCTAGTTGTGTGTTCTCCTTTGACTAATACAGTGCTTCTCAAACTCATCTTCACATTAAAAGTACCTGAGGATCTTTTAATAATTCTAAAGTCCAGATGATAATTCTGGCTGGCCCCACTATATAGACCAAACTGGCCTCAAACCCACAGAGCTCTGCTTGCCTCCACCTCCCTATAAGGTTCCTACCTGATGGTTGTGGGTCCATACTTTGAGGGCTGCTGGTATAAATGGATTCCCATGCTTCTTAGAGATGACCATTTGAATGTATTCTCTACTGCCAATTACTTGATTAAAAAATAAAAAGCGCAAGATGTTCTCACCCCAGACTTATTCCTTTCTCCCCTCTGTCAACTTGATACTTGTAGAATCTTCTTGAATGCTTCCAACAGTTATTCAACTATCAAGTAGAGTTTTTGCCAAAGAAATTAACATCTAGCTTTAAGGTGTAGAGCTTGAGTTATGTTAGAGAGCTGGATGGAGGACAAAGAAATAAAGAATAGTAATGGTCCATGTGTATGATGGAGGAAGGAAAGATAGACTGTCAGAGAATCCTGCTAAGGAGGACCACATCACCCCAGCTTGCCTCACACTTTCCAGGTGGGGTGAGACTGGACTCCTTTGAGAGTTTGATCATGGTGTGGTTGATTTCTGCCCACTGCCTCCTCAGTGCTTGTGATGTGAGTAATCCAATCTACCATACAATCAAGATGAAGACATGCTACACTTGCCCTCTGGTAAACTGGCTTCAGAGGCCACCTTCTTCCCTCTATGTATGTCCTTCAGAGGAAGAAGCTATATTTAAGTTATTTAAGACTTTATAGTCAGGTTTATATTACAGTTTTCTTATACAGAGAAAGTATTCTCAGCATATTTATAGCTTTAGTATTTATTACTAATAAGTTTGAGAAATGTCAAATTCATTTTTAGAGAGCACATGCAGTACCTATCAAAATATTAGTGTAGTTTTTTTAAAAAGATTTAGTTTTTGCATTTTTATTCATCTGTGTGTGTCTGCCGAGGAGGTCAGAGGTCATTGGAGTTACAAATGCTTATGAGCTACCTTTCCTGGGCGCTAGGAACCAAACTTGGGTCTTGTGGAAGAGCAGCAGGTATTCTTGGCTGCTGATAAATATCTTCATTCATTATAGTGTAATTTACATTTGTTTTATTTTATTCATGGGTGCATGTGCATAGAGGTCAGGAAACTTTCTGGGACTCCATTCTCCCCTCCTATCTGTGTGTTACAGAGGATGAAACTTGAGTTCCACTAGGCATATGCAGAGACTGCTTTTACTCCAAAGCTACCTCACTGGCTCTGCTAGTTTTTAATTTTTGAATTTTATGCATTTATTTAGTGTCCACTTGCAAGTCAGTTCTCTTCTTCCAACTTTGGCATTTCAACAATCCACCTCAGGTCATCAGGTTTGATGGCAAGTGCTGTTACCCATAATGCCATCTTGATGTAGCAGTTTGCTGTAGTGAGGGTTTTTTGTTTTGTTTTGGGTTTTTTTTTGCCAGTCTTCCTTCTGGGTAATTTCTTTGATTTTTCCGAAACCCACAGCAATTATTTTTTCTTTCTGTAGTTTGTTAAATGAAACAAACATATGAAGTGTATCTATTATAAAATTGCTTCCATATTGAATAAAAGAAGTCAACAAAAAATAGATGTCAACAGAAGATGTTAGTGCTTTTTTTTTCCTTCTTAACAAGCCAGTATAAAATTTTGAAATAAAACTACTGAATGTATTTTAATTTTTTGAGGCAGGTTCTCATTATGTAGTTCAGAGTAGCCTTGAACTTGTAGTGCCTCTGCCTCAGCTTTCTGAATCATGAGATTATTAGTGTGTGTGTGTGTGTGTGTGTGTGTGTGTGTGTGTGTGTGTGTGTGCTGATGATTGTTGGAATATGTTTCTGCCCAGACTTTCTGGTCTAGTCTAGAAGTTTGGAGTCGCTCTCAGCCCCACTGCTGCTTAGACCCAAATAGTCACACAGATACTTGTGTTATTTTTACACTTATCGACCTAGGGCCCAGGTATATAACTTGCTACCTCCTTCATCTGAACTCAACCCATGATTCTGTTCAGCCATGTGGCTCGGTACCTTTTCTCAGAGCAGCATTTCAACTTCTTTCCTCTGCATCTCCTGGAGCTCCAGTGACTCTGTGGTGTCTCTACCCTGCTCTTCATGTTCCCAGAGTTTTCATAGTTTGGTAGCTCCACCCATACTTCCTGTCTGCCTTCAGCCAATCAGCATTTTTATTAAACCAGTAGGTGGGACAATTCTTTACAATGGAACAGAATACAATTCCCCTATAGAAAGATGATTGCTTACATTTTAGATTTGAACACTTGGTGGGTGAAGACAATGTCTCCTGGCTAGGTCCTGTGGCTGTATCTGGTTAGCTCCTGAGTGCTTTCCTCCCCCTCTGTCAGGTTTATTTCCAAGTCCTTCCTCCACCCACCCTATTCTTGCAGTCCATACTGCTTATTCTGCTAGCTCTTTGGGGATCTTGTCATTTCCCTTGACTCAAGTTTCTAAGTTGGGTCTCAAATGCCTACAGGAATACTGATCTCGTCATCTGAGTATTTGTGCTCTGTATAGTTGACTTCAACCTCCATTTCCAACTTGGTGGGAATACAGTGCTATGATGCTCCCTGAATGCCCCTTGTCTTCCTTCACCCATAACCACTTCCTCTTGCGTGCCTTTCCCTGATTGCCCCTACTGCTCTCTATCAAGTTAGACACTTCACATTTTTTGAAGAAGTTATAGGAGTTCCTTTTCCTCCTTTTCCTTGAAATTTCCATCACCAACTTACCCCTTCATCCTGTTCCTTTATATTTTTCTCAGTGTTCTGTAGCACTTTAATTAGAGAATAAGGACTAGCCAGCTCTTAATGGTGTCTTGCCTAGGACTGTGGGGACAGGCTGCACTCAATTGAAGGGTTGGCCAAAGTTTTCTGTACCATTGCTTCCAATCCACATTTCATTCTGTTGTTTTATAATGTGTTCTGATATCTATATAGCATTAAACTTGTGTTCTTCCACCAAAATCATTGTAGACTGTTTGCCTTTTTTTTAACTCAAGCAGGAGTTTAATAAGACAGCTCCGTTTCAGTGCCTTGAACATAGTAAATATGTGTTTAAATTTGCTTTGTTTTTGTTTTGTTTGTTTTTATTTAACCAGAGAGAGAGCACGCCAGTGAGATGGCTCAGTAGGTAATGCTTGCTATGCAAGCCTGACGGTTTGCGCTCAGTCAGTCCCCAGAGTCGGCAGGGGAAGGAGAGAACCCACTCCCCAGTGTTGACTTCTGATCTCCACACATGCGCCGTGGCAGGCGCATGTCTGTATTTCACACACGTGCATGCGCATGCGCTGGGGTTCTAGGAATTTCCTTTGCTGGGCTTTTTCATCAAAGGGAAGAAAACCAAGATTTATTGCTTACCCATTTATGTCTAGTACTGTTTAACTTGTTATCATTTACTCTTCCTAGAAAATCAACGCAAAACTACAATTTCAAGTTACATAGCTGAATGAGTTTTTTGCTAGTGGGCACAGTTCTTTAGAGTGTAGTTGCATGTTCCTGCCACCAGAGGGCAAAGGTGGACCGCATGAGGGAGAAAGCTTGACTAACTGAAGAAGCCTTAGGCTTGTCCAGCTGTAGTTGCTCTGCTGTAGTAGAGGCAGGGAGGGAGCATAAGCAAAGAGAAGGAGACACAGAATGTGGGCCTCATTCAAACGACTGAAAATGGAACTAACAGTGCCCGAGACTATCTAACCTACCCCATTACATAGCTCATTACAGACTTTTTTTTTTCAACCTATGGAAAGTGTTGTCAATGCCTTTTGATAGGCATGTTCCAGAAATGAATTGTTGAAGAAAAACTTACCCACCAAACATATACGTGTTTGCACTAATAATTTATTTTACCTTACAATACAGGTCCTGCTGGCCTTCTGCACCTGGTTTACCCTCAAGAAGTTCATAGCAATTGGGGAGATGAATGATAACCTTCATTTTGATCACTATGCACAGACCATATAAGAGCGCAGATGTTGGAGCTCAGAGGACCCACTGATTTAGAGGAAATTTACGGAAAATATTTCTAAGAGCAAAGGAAAATATTTCTAAGAGCAAAGGATAGTGGCGACATGCAGGGGAGGGAGAACAGAGTTGGTGGGAGGGGTCGAGGCAACTCAAGGTGGGCAGTTTAAAGTCCTGGGTGTCTACATTTCTTTTGGGCCACCTAAGGTGAGTGGCTGGTGTGTTAGGCAATAATGTGTGATGGAACAGAGGCTAGTGATGTAATCGAGGGAGAGCTGGGCGTAGTTGGAAGGTTTTTTATCTTGTCTGGGCCCTTCAGTCTGGACAAAGCCTTTTCACCCTCTGTCTTGCAGCTGCTTATAAAATAATTATTCAGAGGCTTGTATGAATTACAAACTGTCTGACCTATGGCTCAGGCTCATTACTAACTAGCTCTTATAACTTACCTCAACTTATTTTATTAGTTTCTGTTGTAATGTGGCTTTCCCTGTGTCTGATGTAACCCAGGCTGGGAAAACAGGCATGCACCACCATGCTTGGTTAAGGCCACACTTTGGTTTTTTTGAGACAGAGTTTCTCTGTGTGGCTCTGAATGTCCTAGAACTCGCTATGCAGACCAGGTTGGCCTTGAACTCAGAGATCCCCTGCCTCTGCCTCCCAAATGGTGGGATTAGAGATGTATGCCATCATCCTGGGCTAAGGCCAGAGTCACCTATTCTGAGCTTATCCTGAAAACACTGGAGAATGATGATGAGTTGTAATTTTTTAAGTTAAATAATTCAATTAGAGTTGGAGTATTGACTTATACCTGCAATTCAAGCACTTAGCTGCTGGAAAGGCTAGGCTGCAATCCTTTTTTTGAAAAATGTAAGATTTATTTTTAATTATATGTGTGTGTGGGGGTATATGTGTACATGAGTGTAAATGTCCAAGTTCAGAAGAAGACGTTGGATTTCTTGGTGCTGGAGTCAGACATTTGTAAGCTGCCTGATGTGGGTGCTGAAAACCAAACTCAGGCCCTCTGCAAAAGCAGCAGATGCTCTTAAGATGAGCCACTTTCCACTCTGGCTGGAGAGAGTTTACAGTGTTGAAGACAAGGGGACTTACAAGCCAACATTTGACGGGCTATGGTCTTATGCTTTAGTGACCCGGCTGGCCTTGGATGTGCAGTCATCCGGGTTTGGCCTCGCAGATACTGGGATTACAACACATGCATCACCGTGCCTGACTTGAACCCGTCTTATTGTAACTGTGTTTATACCTGCGCGTGTGAGTATTTCTCCAAGAGCCATAGGCTCACTCTCTACTAGAGCTGGTAATAAATGACTTGAGCATCGACTAAGTGAAGAAAGCAAGGACACAGAGCCTTAAAGGACATGTCCTCTAAGGTGGCTGAATGAGATACCAGAGAACGACTGAGTGCTCTCCATGGGCTCCAGGATGTACAGGCTGTATGCAGACATTGTACAGAATGGTTGGAATAGTTAACTCCTTCACTTCGCTCAGTGTGAGCGAGGTTGAGGACAAAACAGCCAAGTTGTTGCACAAGGACTAGAAGCTGACAGTAGCTCTCTTTGAGAAGGCTCCTGGGAGGGACTGCAGGGCAGGTCCAGAAAGTGGTAGTACCAAGGGCCTGCAGCCAGACAGGATGGCTCGTGCTTATAATCCTGACGCTGAGGAAGCTGAGGGAGGAGGATCAGCTGTGTGGACTATACGGCCAGCAAGGCCCCGTGTCAAACAAACAACCAGCAAAATGTCTAAATGTGCTTCAGTTAGGAATTTCACTAAGTTCTCTGTCATCCTAGGGTATTTGAGCCTCTTTTCTGATGGGAAAATGAAGCTTAAACATCTCTTGCTCAAACCAACCAAATTTCAGCTTTCTGATTCTGATGTTACAGGAGTCCTGCATTGAGAGCTGGGGGGTCTTGAAACAAATGGAGATGCTGAGTCCCCAAAGGAAAAGCATTGAGCTTTGTCAATGATTGGATCCTACTGTACTGTTAGAAAAACTCACTCATTCTTCAAATATAATTTACTTATGGAGACAACCTTGCCCTTCTGATCTCCCTGCCCTTGCCTCTGTCTCCTGGGTGCTGGGGAAGCAGCTCATACCCACTGAAATAGCATCTTCAAAGTCACTGCCATCTGGGGCTGGAGAGATGGCTCAGTGGTAAAGAGCACTGACTGACTGCTCTTCCAGAGGAACTGAGTTCGATTCCCAGCACCCACATGGCAGGGCAGCTCACAACTGTTTTCAAGTCCAGTTCCAAGGGATCTGATGCTCTCTTCTGGCCTCCGTGGGTACTTCATGAACATGGTGCACAGACATATAGAGCAGGCAAAATACTCCAAAACATAAATGTTTAAAAATTTTTAAACAAATTTACCAATATCTAAATGTTTTAGTTAGGACCCTCAGTGCTAAAATAATTTAGACACAGTAATATTTTATTACAATAACAATTTTATTAACAAAAGAAATGGCACTTTAGATCTCAAACATAGAGGACCTTACAAAATAAGCAATACAAACATATTTTTTCAGATGAAAAGAACTGACAAGAAATACCTTGTTTTTGTCCTAAGGATGGCTGAACAGTGATTTATGAGGGACAGCATCAAGGCACTTGAATTAAAAAGCTTACATAAAATATGTCCCTAACGGTAAAGGATGGGGACAGCTAAACATTTTTTGGTAAAGACTGAGAATTCAAGTCCATTCACCTGTCTCCATATTGTCTGCACATGTATAGTGTCACAAGGGAAGGGCTGGCTGTGTAGGTATATCCACACTCACTTCTAAGGAACAGAAGCCATGGCTGCATCGGGACTCAGATCCCAATCTCCCAAATGATTTGCACTGAAGAGGAGAGAGCTATTTGATCCTGTGTCTCCCCCTAGGGATGAGGCAGAGTGCAGGTTCACCCTCAGAATACGTTATTCAAGTTGCATATAAAAGCCCTTTGTGACCTAGAGCTAATACAGACTTACAGTGTCTCCAGTAAAGGCTTTGACACCCTCACTGTCCAGGCTGCAGCCTCAATACATTCTTATTTTAAACTAAGTTATAAAGTACAAAATACATACTAAAAAACCCTACTAGTATAATGTTTATTTGACTTTCTAATTGCATTTAACAGGTTTACTTTAAATTTTCAGTTGCAAAATGCTTTTAGTAAAAAAATAGTTTTTACCATGATAAAATTACTTTATTGAAAATGCTCCCTTCTACACCAAAGCCTTCATTTCTAAGTTACTATTTAAAAAAACATTCAATTTTTACTTTTAACACAGTAATTCAGTTGCATTTTACTTTATGATATAGTCTAAAAAAAGCCAGCTGGTGAACTGTTTTATCCTGTTCCTTTATAATTTTCATGCTTAAACTTAGCACCCATACTTAATATCATCCATGATTATCTAAAATTTTTATACAAAAAAGGGCTGGAGGACAAATGAGTCTCCAATAGCTAGCTAGTTTTCCTTTCTTCTTTTGGCAAGGTCTCACCAAGTATATCAGGCTGGCCTCAAAGACTCGATCCTCCTGCCTGAGCCTCTAAGTCCTCTCAGGTCTCCATGGCCACAGAGAGTCTAACAGCTTTCTAAGTAGCATTTCATCCTTTCTGCTATTTAAAGATTTATTTATTATGTATACAGTATACAGAAGAGGATACCAGATGTCATCATAGATGGTTATGAGCCACCATGTGGTTGATGGGAATTGAACTCAGGACCTCTAGAAGAACAGTCAGCGCTCTTAATCTCTGAGCCATCTCTCCAGCCCCTCTGCAATTTAATGTAAAGCCCAAGTTTAAATTAAAGAATTACTAGATCTTATTAACTGGAGAATCCCACTTTTCTACACTCTTTCCTGAATATAAGGGGGTGGCACCACCTCCAGCTCCAGCAGAAGCTCAGCTCAAGTACTCTCCACAAAGCATTTTCTAAGCACATCTCCCCCCCCCCCCCCCCGCCCAAGGACACCTGCCTCCCAGATATTTGGGAATATCTGAAGAAGCATTTACATCCACGCAGAGAGCCTTCTGCTCATCTCTGTCAGTACCCACACCACCAGCTGGCTGGCTTTGGTTCTAGATTTGGTTCCTTCAAAATCAAATCAATTTTAATGTTTGATGTTAGGAAGATCTCAACCCACAGAAGATGGCTGCAACAGAGTCTAGTGAATTCTGATTTTTAAAATGGCTATTAAAAAAAGGATCCTGTTTGCTTTTGTGGGACAAACAAACCAGAACAGAACTCAGGAATTCGAAGAAGCATATGTGAAGCTCCGGAGCCTATTAAAGCACACTGTAAACTTACATGTCAGGCAAAGTGCAGATACTTTCCAAGCACTGAACTAAAATTCTTTTTCTATGCTGGTTTTGAGTAGATTATAGAGTTATCTTAAACATGTGCTTGAAAAATGTGTGTGTCCCATGAGGATCAGGAGAGGGTTAGATCCTCTGGAACTGGAGCCACCAGCAACTGTGAGCTGCCTAATGCGGGGGCTGGAATCTGACCTGGGTCCTCTGCAACAGCAGCAAGTACTATTAACTACTGAGCATCTCTCCAGCTGCCATTAACATGTACCTACCAGTCACTCACTGAATGTTAAACATTTGTAACAGTCTTAATTCCAACCTGGCTGGAGGAAAAGGGCACAAGGATTTAAAAAAAAAGACCAGGATCTTACAATCATTCATAAAGCTAGAGAGCCAAACAAAAGGATAAGCAAGCAGCAGTTAACATTTCTGAGATTCTAGGGCAGTTCACGAGGAATGCCAAACTCTAGGGCAATGTGGTCTTTGTCAACATAACCACCTAGAAGACAGAAAGCCAAATTTTCTACTCTGAAACTTCTACTGGGATCACAGAAAGGCAATTCTCACATAAGCAAACAGGAGTGTAAGGCCAATAGTTAAACATAGGGGCAGTTTTTGGAGTGTGTGTAAAATGTTTAAAAGATTTTACCTCAGTAGGTTCATTACATAGTTTGCTTCCCTTAAATACTTTAAATTGGTTTTGCATGTAACAACAGGCTAAGTACAATTGTACTTTGTCAATTGTTGTTTTAATGACTTGGGTAACTGTTTTAATCCTCTATGCTTCACTTGGGTGAACTTTTTTTCTCACCTGTCAAAGTGCTTTTCTGAAGAAATCACTCAATTCATAACCTGCAGTCAGCTATCAAGACTGGCACACCAGTAAAACTAGGTATGGTTCTGTGAAAGTTCCAAGTCCTCCTGCACTCAAGTTAAAACCGGCAACTGACGTCAGTTTTTATCGTCTACCAACAGGCAGTAAGCATCAGTACTGTTTTTACGACATCTGCAAAGTAATCATGGATGTTCTTTCAGAAGCACTCTATCATCTCTACAGTCTTCTACAAACAGCCACTTCTATTTGAGAAAGACTGCTAATATCCAGCAGATCCTTGCTAAAATCCCACAGTGGTGGGGTGTGGTGGTGGCAGCTTTTCTTTTTCCTTTTGCAGTCTCACTTGAATGTGCACAAGTCCATTTACAGTGCTGCAAGAAGCTGCTGAGCTAGTCTTCTGCTTTGTCTGAGAAGACTGACTCAGAAATGCCAACTAAGACAGTTAGGAGAAAGACCCGGGCTCAGTCAAGGGGAAACAGAGCTCAACTGTGGTGATTTGCTATGTATCAAATAAAGATTGCTTCAAGATCAGAGGAGAGAGCCAACCAGAGTTAGCCGTAGAGGTCAGGCAGTGGTGACATTACCTTCACCAGCCAGAGTTAGCCAGAGGTCAGGCAGTGGTGACGTTACCTTCAATCCTAGCACTTGGGAGGCAGAAGCAAAGATCTCTGAGTTTAAGGCCACACTGGGATGCACAAGATTAATCTAGTCTGGAAGAGAGAACAGAGCCAGGCAGGGGTAGCACACACCTTTAATCCCAGCACTAGGAAGGTTGAGACAGGAAGGAATATGGGCGTTCACTCAAGGCACTCAGTCTGAGGATTTATGGAGACAGGATCTACCCCTTTCAGCCTGAGGATTTAGTAGTGTTGAGAAGTATATATAGTGGCTGGTTCCTCTGCTTCTCTGATCTTTTAGTTTTACCCCAATATCTGGCTCTGGGTTTTTATTATAAGATCAATTAGGAGATTTGCAATACACGCCAGTATTCAGATTCTGAGAAACAAAGACAGAGATTAAGAACAAATACTTCCATAGTCTTCCTGGTTCTGAACTCTTTCCTTACCTACTTATTCTAAATAAAAAAGCATGACTAAAATATCAGGTGTTACAATAGGGTTCTGTACAATGTCAGCTTGGCTGTCAGGACCAGATTCTTTTAGGAGACCATGTCACAGTTCTTGTGTGAAGGAAAGGAAAAATGATATTTCCAGATACCTGCCAGAGATCGTACTGCTGTCTGGGAGCAAAACACAAACAGAGAAACAGCGGGGAGGACAGAACTCATCTGGGTAGGCCCTCAGCTTCGCCAGCCTCTGGACCAGCAATGTCACCTTTCTTGCCCTCTCCACAGAGCCATGCAAAGGCTCCAGTGTGTGTAAAAGTCTGAAGCCATAACATTTTCTTCTTTTTGATTCCGCCCAACTAAACTCTACTGCACATGAGAATATCCGAGGCTTTGATCTTTGAAGGAGGAGTGTTTCAAGTGTGGGCCGCTTTCCCTTTCACAGTAGGAAATGTTGCACAGTGAAACTGGCAAGACACGATTTTTCCTTTTCTTTATTTTCTCAATCACCGGAAAGACTCAGGCCATTGAGAACACATGCTCCTTTCTGCTTCTGAGACTCCACTGCAAACGCCACTGCTTCCGACAAACTATAGAAGAGAAGATTGTCTTCTTCCTTTTTGAGATATTCTCCTCTGGTCAAGGAATCCCTCACAGAAGGATTGCATTGAGCCAGTAAAACCTGGATACCAATGGCCTCATAATCCCTGCGAACTTCTTTCAGCGTGTGGATCCCCGCTGTATCTAAAAATTGTATTGCACTGCAATCAATCACGATGGAATGCAGCTCCAAGGGATCATGGGAAAGCTGCACTGAAACCTCATCCTGGATCCCATTGAAAGTCACTGTTTCCTCTTTGAGTTTCCTCTTTGCTGCTTTCTTCCAAGCAGCCTTCACCAAGACCGGGTTTAGGGTTTTTTTGTACAAAGCTGACTTAAAGCATTCTTTGTTTATGTAGTAGAGAGGGGCTATGAAGCGGAAAACCTTGATGCCTGGCTTAGTCTGAAGGTTCTTGTAGTCAGAAATAGATTCAAATGTTTCAGACTCTTCTTCGAAACCAAGCAGTGAAACCTTTGGCTTCTGAGTACGGAGGATTACACAGAACATAGAAAAACAAACCCCAATGAGCAGGCCTATCTCAGTGCTTAAGAGAGCAGAGGAGAGCATCGTAACAAACCAGATAACCGTGTCCATCCTGCTCATCCTCCACATCTTTGGCAGGTCTCTAAATTTAAGAAGGGCACCCCGGAGATTTACAATAGTGATCACACCGAGGACACATTTTTGAAGGGACTCGAATAAAGGGGCGATGACCAGAAGGACCAGCAAAAGAACAAGGGCTGTCACTATAGCTGACAGCTGGGTCTGGCAGCCTGTCGATTCTTTAACCAAGGTCTTTGCGAGAGCTGCACTAGTAGTTATGCAGTGAAAGAAGGAAGGGATGATATTGCAAAAGCCAATGGCATACATTTCTTGGTTTGCTTTGACTGTGTAGCCATGTTTCTTGGCAAACATCTCAGAAAGTGACACGGTGATCGCAAAACCAATGATAGAAATGGCTATGGCATCTACAGCCACATTGGGAATTAGGCTCCAGTCTGGTGCTTTGGGAGGCATAAACCCCGTGGGGATTTGCCCAGCAACACTAGAATTGTACTTCTCATTTAGTTTTCCAAAATGAGAAGCTAGCGTGGCTGCCACAACAACAATGAGTTCGGTTGGAATTGGTGCCTTGAGCTTGGACTTGAAGTGTTCATTGAGTTCTTTGGTTGGCACAAGGACCAGGAGACACAAAAGGCTGGTGATGAGATCACAGATATTGGTCTTATGGATATTTCTGAAGATATGGATCCAGGTAGTGATGACTGAGCCTACGCCATTGCTCCGAGGAAGTCTCAGTCCTAGGAGGTACTTGGCCTGAGATGTGAGGATGGTGAAGGAAGCACCAGTGACAAAGCCACTCAGCAGGGCGTCGGAGAGGTAGACAGAGACAAAGCCCACTTGAAAGAAGCCCATGGCTACCTGGAAGGGGCATATGCAAGTGTTAGACAGAGATGGCTCATCAGGCTCATACCCCGCTGGCCTTCCTTGATGGGCACAACTATCAGAGTACCAGAGAGTGTCAGAGCTGAGAGAAACTCAATCATACATGACTTTTCATGCCACATGGCAGGGAAGTGTGCCTAAAATCATACTCACTAGCCTACCTGTAATGAGGACTTGGGGTTTCTATCTTATACCAAAATTTGAAACTAGGACACAGTTCAGATTGCTTTCAAAGAGTAATTTCAAGGTTCCAAACAAACATATACAAATTCAAAATGGAGAAATTCTTCTTCTACTTAAGAAAACACTTTCTCCAAATTAAAAATTACTACTGTAAAAATGGAAGGTTTTTATTTTTTTAGAGGCAAGGTTTCATAATCCCAGAGTAGCCTTGGATTTTGATGACCCTCAACTCCTGATCTTCCTGCTTCAACCTCCCAAATGCTACATTTACAGGCATGTACTGTAACTGAAGGTAAAACTATATATATATATATATATATATATATATATATAACTGAAGGTAAAATTTTAAGTGGTAGAAATATTAGGTTCACATCAGAACTGACTGGCACTCTGTAACACCGCTGAGTTAGCAATACTACTTAACTATATGCTTTTCTGCCCAAGTCATCAGAATTCTATTAGCCCTTCCTCATCTTGGTGAGATATGCTGAGAAAGCCAAAGAGCACTCTGGGCAATGCAACCCGTCACCCCCCCCCCCCGCCCCGTCTCTCCCACATCATCCAAGTATCAAATAAAGCCAACTATTATTTCTCTTTATTTCCTACCTCCAAATGCCCACAACAGAAAACAGGTTGATAATTGGTTTCTGGATGCTAAAAGGCAGGGGCATAATCATAACAGTAGATCAGCAGTTTCCATAGGAGACTCGAGAAGGTTTGGATTTGTAATCACTTCTCTTGGCTGGTAAAATGATGGTCCTTAAGCTTTGTCTCCCCCTCATCAGTCCAAGAGAACTATTTAATTTAGCACAAGTCTCACAGGAGTAGCTATTATTAAGGAAGGTGGGATGCGGCAGTAATTTGAACAAATCTCCCTCCCTCCCCCCACCTGTCACCCTCTCGTCTGACTACTCACGGTCATCTTGCTAATAATCAGCCACACATGATCTTAAGCAAACCCAGTGTTTGACATAGAAAGTTAAGAATTGTACTAGTTGGTCTGAGGACTGTTTCTGTATAATTTTTTAAATAAAAATATTTGATTATTGGTTGCTGTTTACAAGGCAGCCTCGGAGCAGGCAGGAAAGCCAGCCCTATTTTACCAGTGGAATGTGGAGTATGGCTTTGGGCTCTATCATTCATATTTTCAGCACTAGATAAAGTAGCTTTATTACAACCCCTAACCACCCCTACATATACCAGAGATTCTGTATATAGTGATTACTTTTCCCAGAAATAACCAATTTTTAAGTCCCTCCCTGGACATCTCTGGGCTCTAAACTCCAGAGCTAATGTCAAAGAATCTACCACTAGGAACTAGAAAAAAAACAAAAGATAAAAATAACAAAGGATAACAACAGAGTCCATTGATAAGAGACCAGGCTGGCCTCAAATTCAGATATCCTCCGCGCACGCCCCCGAGTGCTGGGCCACCATACCCAGCCTCACTGCTCACCACTTCTTACCTGGTAAACTCCAGCCAAGAAGGTCACAGTAGTTCCAATTCTAATTGCATAACAACTTCTGTCACAAAGTCCGTCTAATGTATGGTTTACCAACACACATCCATTTGAAGCCAATGCAAACGAAGATGATGTAGCAGCAATGTCAGGGCAGGCTTTATGTAGTTCTCGGTCAACTACCTCACCAATCATAAGGCACAGTATTCCAAAAATGCCCACAGAGATGTGGCGAGAGGTACCAAACATGCAATAAATAATGCTGGCAAAAAACGATGTATATAGACCATAGATAGGCTCTTGGCCAGCCAACAGGGAGTAAGCAATAGACTGGGGCACCAAAAGTATGCCCACAATCAGGCCAGACATCACATCACCTAAAATGTTTTTCTTAAGATCGTATTTTGGGAGCCACCGCAAAACAGGAAGGAAATCAAAAATCCTATTTCTGACTTTGGCTGGGCTACACTGGCAACTCTTCCGCAGCTTTTTGATGACAACTTTTTTGATGTTAGTATCTGGTTTCTCCTGAGGTTCCAGGTGGATCCTATGATAAGGTCTGCATTGATCATTGGTTTCAAGCTGCTTCAAGTCAGTGCTTGATCCCCTTTGAGTCTCCAGGGGGACCTCAAATGGAAGACTGTAGGCTTCTTCAGGTAAGCCCCTCGGGGAACGGTCATGTTGCTCTTTATTTTCTGAAGAAGACATTTCTGGAGATAGATGGCTTACTTCCTACCACAGAGAAAAGCTATGCATTAACTTATAAGCTAGTTCTTAGTGCTCACATTTATCAGCACTTATCATTTGTGGGGGTAAAGAACTGCATTTGGGGTAGGCTTTTCCTTTTGAGGCAGGGTTTCACTGTACAGAATTGGCTGACTGGAACTTGTTATGCAGATCAAGCTAGCTTAAAATTCACAGAGATTCACCTGCCTCTGCCTCCTTCATGCTGGAATTAAAAGCATGGGCTACCATGCCCAGCCTGGGGGTAGATATCTCAGTTATCTACTCCTTTATTGAGCCTCATCAGTCCTGGCCTCAGAGAGGCCAGGGAGAAAGGCCAGAAGTAGACTACAAACAGTATTCACTGGATGGGTACAGAACTTCTCAAGAACATGTAAGATGTATCTTCCTGGATCCCCTGAAAAATTCTCAAAAAATGTATCAGGGTAGACTTTCTCCTTTCCATATGCTACCAGTGGTCTTCACAGGCTGAGCAGAGGAGTAATGTTGCTCAGAACTTCCCCTTGGAAGATACACAAGTGACCCTGCATCTCTGGGCCCTAAACTCCAGATCTAGTGACAAAGAATCTACCACTGGGAACTACAAGAAAACAAAACAAAAAGATAAAAATAACAAAAAAGCAAAGACAACCTAGGTCTTACAACAACAGGAAAGAACCAGGCCTCTAAAGGAGAAGAATAAATTGTCATTGAATATGTCACAAATTAGTTCCTCATTAACTGATTTTAGCCTATTGCAGTATTTGAATGTAATTAGCCCCCATAATTTCATAGGGAGTGGCACTATTAGGAGGTGTGGCTTTATTATAGTAGGTATTGCCTCATTGGAGAAAATGTGTTACTG
Source organism: Sigmodon hispidus (assembly GCA_004025045.1). NCBI lineage: Eukaryota > Metazoa > Chordata > Mammalia > Rodentia > Cricetidae > Sigmodon > Sigmodon hispidus. Next base: position 50,139 of record PVIH01003326.1, on the reverse strand, counting down.
TGGGGCAGGTTTTGAGGCTTCCTATGCTCATATATCACACAGAGTGACTCAGTGGACTTCTCGTTGCCTTCTGATCAAAATTTAACCAGCACCATGTCTGCCTACTCTGCCATGTTCCCCGAAATGATAATGGACTAAACCTCTGAAACTATAAGGCACCCCAATTAAATGTTTTCCTTATAAAGCTTGGCATGGTCATGGTGTATTTCACAGCAATAAAAATATCAACTAAGACAGAAGTTGGTACCAGGGACTGGGGTATTGTTATGATGTTTTTGTTTGGAGGAATTTGGACTTTGGTACTTTGCATTAGGAGAGCAGTGGAATGCTTTAAACTCTGCTTAATGGGCCATACTAGTAGGAGCATGGGAGACAGTGGTGCTGTTATTTGACTGTGGGGATCATGAGATTTCAGAGGAGAAGAATGTTGGTATGTGGCCTAGAGACTAATCTTGAGATATTTTGGTGAAGAAAGTGGCTGCTTTTTGCCCTTATCCAAAGGGTCTGCCTGAAGCTAAAGTGAAGAGTTCTGGATTATTAACAGCACCAACCAATCCCCTTGGCTCAAATAGGTCAGTTCTCCCTCAGTGTCCTGTGGACTTCTGTACCTGTTAATCAAGTAGGAGTCTCCGCCACTCCTACATAAAAGGGCACATTATTCTGTCCACAACGTGGTCACTATCAAGTATAACTCTGAGATGTTCAAATCAAAGAACTAGAGGCAAAGCAGATGGAGGATTCTAAAAGTTTTGAAATTAACAGAATAAAAAGGACCTTTGTCAGGTTCTAAAGACCTGTCATTACCAAGGTGTCATAATCTAAGAGTCCATATCCTATTCAAGAAATCGAGACACATAAAGTTACCCATGTTTCTTTAACTTAGGTTGAACAAGAGAAAAGCAATAACTATTTGATGGTCTTCAGGAAATGCAGAAGAGGAAAAGCCAGATTCAGAAGACTACTGACCCTTAGTGAATCAAACCATTAGTGGCTGGTCCTCAGCACAGCATCCATCTTCTCACGTCCCGTTTTCCTGAGCCTGTCTGAGTGATTTTCTGTCTGGGGCAGTCTTTGATCAAGGGGCTTTCTAAACCTAAGATAAGAAAAAGAAATGTTAAAACACTACTACTTCTACTAACCAGACCCTAATTTCACCTCTGAAATGTCTGTGATTACAAGACACGAAAGTAAGAGTCAAGAAGTGTTCACGGTGAGCAAACCAACAGAAAGTGTTCACGGTGAGCAAACCAACAGAAAGTGTTCACGGTGAGCAAACCAACAGAAAGGGTTCACGGTGAGCAAACCAACAGAAAGTGTTCACGGTGAGCAAACCAACAGAAAGTGTTCACGGTGAGCAAACCAACAGAAAGGGTGAATGCCTTTGGTTGCTTGTCTGTGAATTTAACAGTCAAAGAATCAGTGGACTCGAAAGACAGCTAAACAGAAATACCCAAACCTAAAACAATTTAAGAAAATAATGTTAACTATAACAGAGTATCCAAGAGTGACATATCAAGTTATTTGAACACAGAATTAAATTCCCCAAAGAAGGAGACAGAATGGACAGAGGAATTCTCTCAAAGTTTAATGACCAAGAATTGTTAAACATTCAAGAAACACTGAAGTGGAGGACCAGGAATCTTGAGACCACCCAGAAGGACAGACGGAAGAGCAAACCCAGCACTAATCTATCACTGTTGCTCAGAGGACACTTCTGAAGACAGACACACACCACTCACACAGGGACAAGGACGGGGTTATGGTTCATGTCTGGAACTGATGGAAGCCAGGAGATGATTTCTTTTAACCTAGAAATCCACACTCAGAAAAAAAATCCTTTAAAAGATGGAGACACTAAATTTATTATCAGCAAATCAGTATGTGTCCACACATGCAGGAGCTTGTACGCTCAATACCCCCCCCAATAGGGGATATTTCTAAAAAGATCTATTAGGATAGTGTTCAACTTTAAATACACCAATTTTGGAAATAATTTATTTTAAATCGATCACTATGTAGCTTTGGCAGGGATGTTACTTGTAATGTAGACCAGATTGACTTCAAACCCATAGAGATCCACTTGCCTTTGCCTCCCAAATGCTGGGGTTAAATGCATGTACCACCATGCACAGCTTAATTTTTATTTTATTTCATGTATGTGTGTTTTGTGTGCATGTATGCCTGTGTATTACTTGTATCCAGTGCCTGTGGAGTCCAGAAGAGGGCAGTGAATCCCCTAGATGTGGGTGGTGAGAACTGAATTTTTAAATCCTCTGGAAGAGCAACCATTGCTCTTGACTTCTAGGCTCTCTCTTTTAGCCATGATAATCAAATCCTAATAGTTGTTCTTTTAAAACAGAAATGACACTACAGAGCTACAATCCTGAGTGTGTAGCTCAGTGGTAAGAATTCCAGTTATGACCCAACAGTCTAAAGGCACTTGCAAAGAATACCACTGGTGAGGGGTGAAGAAAGAGGAGGCAGGAAGCGATTCATAGTGACTGAGACTCTTGAGTACGCATGTCTAGTCTCATGAAGCATCTTCTTAAACCTTAGCCTTTACATGGTCACTTGTTTTTCTCTCAAACACAGCAGTTTTTTTTTTTCTTCCCTCAAAGTATAAAAACCATGAAGTTCTGAGCCTCCCTTCAGGCCCCTCCCAATGCATGGATAATCAAATCTTGGATGATTTGCAAAGAACCAGGACATAGAAAGAACAAAAATCATGTCATTTTTGTCAGACCTAAGACTTAGATACTCATCTTGGCTCCTTTACATCTCCATGTTGATATATTCATAAAATATTCCTGGATAAGCAAGTTTGCTGTTACTATTTTAAGTCATATTTAAAACCTCAAATCAGCCACCCACCCAGACAAAACAGATAATCAGAAAGATTATCTTGTTAACCTCAAAACCCATGAGGTTGATTTTATGATGACTCAAAATACTAGAATTTGATAGCACATTCTAGGTGCTTCCTCAGAACTCTTTGATGAGGCATATTTGGTAGAATTCAGGCATGACCACAGGCTTCTGCCCCCCAATTGCTGTACGAGGTGAGCTAGCTGGTACGTCAACCACCACTCAGTTCCTTACGCACGTCAGCCTGTCATCATTTTGTTGTTAAATCCCTTTGCAAATGACACCCAAAGTCTCTGAACACAGTAAGACTTTCAGAGAAGACAATATTCTTGGAGAATGGATGCCTAATGTCAACCGAGCAATTCTAAATTTCTTCATCCACGGCTTATGAGATACAGTGTAAAGTCTGTGTTCTGGAAAAATTTCTACTTTTTAGTCTTTCAGCAAGTTGCTAAAGGTTATCTTCAGCCTATACAACAAGTTTGAAACCAGCATGAGACCCTGTCTCAAAATAAACCTAATTTTATATACATATCTATGTATAAATATAAACACACACACACACACACACACACACAGAGCATTATTTCAGTAGTTTAGCCCTGCATCAAGTCCCAGTATTTACCTAGTCCATGTCAGACTGGCTAATTTGTTTCACATATAGGTTTTTCTATAGGTACATTGTATAAGAAATCTAGGTCTCAACAACAACTCCCTTTTCCTCCTTTGAGTTCGATTCTCTTTGCTAATTCTCTACTAGTAGTCCAGAATGGGGCGATAAATTGTAGCTGTGTATTTCCGAATTTTGTACCATGTAGTGCCACAGTCTGATATACAATCAGGCTGCCATTGTCCCCATCATCTGCTGCTACTGTCATCATCTGCTCTGTGCTGGCTGGGGACAGGAATGGCTGTAGAAGACAGAGGCAATCCATAGCCCAGCCACCTCTGTCCCAGCAGGGGGTCCTGAGATGCCAAAGCAGTATCGGAGAAAGCAGTGGGCTGGGTCAGCAGCTACCTCTTCCTCAATCCAAAGGCAAACAGATTCTTTAAGCAAAAAGCATATGTGAGACTGAAACCCTGGTTGACATGGCAAATAAAGTTCAGGAAACAGAACAAATTAGTTAAAAACAAACAAACAAAACCCACAAAACTTTACTCCAAAAGGGAACTGTTTAAATAAAAATGAAAATGCATTTTGCTTATGGCATATACAGAATGTTTGACAAAATTAACACAAAGACACTGGGAAGTAGTGGTGCATGCCTTTAGTCCAGCACTCAGGAGGCAGAGGCAGGTGGACCTCTGAGTTCAAGGCCAGCCTGGTCTACAGAGCAAGTGCCAGGATAGTGAGGGCTACTCAGAGAAACCCTGTCACAGGAAAAAAAAAAAAAAAGCACAAAGAACGGAAAGGGAGTTGAAAACCCTAAGGTCTTACCTTAGATGTGAAGTTGTGCATTGCTTAAAGGGAGGAACCTTTATACAGAGGTATATTATAAGCACAAGGATAGCCACTATAACTTAAACTTAGCAAAAATACTAATCATTAGCTGAAATAAGATAAAAACCCCATATATACATACATATATATATACATATATATATGTATATATATAAATATAAATTGGTTTTTCAAGGTAGAGTTTCTCTGTGTTGCCCTGTCTTGGAATTCACTCTGTAGACGAGGCTGACTTTGAACTCACAGAAATCCACCTGCCTCTGTCTCCTGAATGCTGGGATTAAAGATGTGAACCACCTCGCCCAGCAAGAATCATAATATTCTTAACCTAAGAGAAAGCAAGAAAAAAGAACTTTGAAACTGAAAAAGAGCTTTCATGGTGCGATGTTTAATTAAACATAAAATCACAGTAGATATAAACAACTAAATATGTATAAAGGTATAAAATCTAACCCCTCCTGCCAACCTTTGAACATCATTGTTCACAAGGGCACAGCCGCAGTGGGAACAACTCTCCAGTACATGTACAGGAAAACAAAATGTGGCACAGTAGCCTTGGATTGGGTTATTATTCAGCTACTAAAAATGATTAAAGGTCTAATGCTTTTCATTTACAACATGGATGAAAAATTCTTGAAGATATTTTAAGATATGTGTGGGAGTGTGCACCCTTCAGGGCAGATGCTCACTGTGGCCAGAAGAGGGTACAGGACACCCTGGAACTGGAGGTGGTTGTGAGCTGCGTAACATGGATGCTGGGAGCTAAGCTGGAGTCCTTTACCAGAGTGGGATGTGTGCTTTTAAGCACCGAGCCATTCCACTAGGCCCCTTGATGAAGAATTTGTAAACCATATACCAATTCAAGGAAGATACAAAAAGACTATTATCCCTATTGCCATGTCCAAATAGAATGATGCTGTAAAAGGTTTCTGGCCCAGACTTTCGGGTCTTGTCCAGAGGTTTGGACCTGCTCTCAAACCCACTGCCACTTAGGCCCAAATAATCACACACAGGCTTATATTATTGTTATGCTGATCGGCCTAGGACCCAGGCATATAGCTTGCTAACTCTGTACCCTTAAACTAACCCATCTTGTCCAGCAATAAGGCTTGATACCTTTTCTCAGAACAGCATTTCAACTTCTTTCCTCTGCGTCTATCTGTAGTATAGTCTGCTGTCTATTTGAAGATGTTCCCAGAGTTTTCTTAGAGTGGTAGCCCCACCTACACTTCCTGTCTGCCTTTGGCCAATCAGCTTTATATTAAACCAGTAAGTGAGGCAATTATTTACAATGGAACAGAATATAATCCTACTACAAAATAACTGGTGTTTGATCCCTAGAACCTCCACACATATGTAACCTCTCTCAAAAAATTTTTCCTGTTGTTTTTTAATTTTCACAGAAAAGTTAAATGAACAAATATGTGGAGCACCTGTATGACTACATATCACCTATTTGATATTAGTTTATGTTTTGTTATATTCAAAAGCTGTAGATATACAAACCTTCAACACTTCATTGACCTATATTCATTTTATTTGTCATTTGTTTTTGAGACAGGGTCTCATTATGTAGCTCTGGCTGGCCTGGAACTTGCTATATAGACAAGGTAGGACACTAACTCTCATAGATCCTTCTGCTTTTGCCTCCCAAATGCTGGGATCAAGGGTATATGGCACTATACACAACTACGACCCTGCATTTCATAACCACTATGTGATCTACTTCTCTGAAAAAAACAGTCTTATATGAGGTCAACAATTTGGATATATGTTTCCAAATTGTGCAAAGGTTTCTATCTACTACTAAATGGCTTCCCTCTAAGAGCAAGCCCAATGGCCTCTATTTTGTTTTCCCTGTGCATCCATGTTCCAATCAGGAGTCACCAATACTAAGCAGCCGTTGCTGGGTCACAGCCTTTTCCTGACATCTTCATCTATTTTCTTTGGGAAAGGAGTGAATGGAGTGCCAGGATTTGAACCCAGGGCCTCATACATACTAAGCATGTGCCCTACACATGGCATACGTTGAAGATAGCATCTTCAAGTATGGTGCTGGGAAAACTGAATATCCACATGCAAGAGAATGAAATTAGACCCGTATCTGTCACCTTGCACAAAACCTAAGTCCAAATGAAATGCAGACTTCAATGCAAAACCCAAAACACTGTAACTGCTAGAAGGAAATATAGGCAGTATCCTTTGGGTATAAGTATAGGAAGGGATTTTTCTGAATAGTGCTTGCCCAAGATAAGGCCAATAACTAACAAGTGGGTCCTCATAAGCTAAAAAGCCTTCTGTACAGCTAAAGAAACAATGAGGTGAACAGGAAGCCCACAGGAGAGAGAATATATATTTGACAGGGGATATAAAAACTCAAAAACAGAGCCAACTCCCCACCTCCAAACAACCCATTCAAATATAGGCTTGGGAATCTGAACAGAATTATCAAAATAAAAAATAGAAAAGTTGGGCTGGAGAGATGGCTCAGCGGTTAAGAGCACTGACTGCTCTTCCAGAGGACCGGGGTTCAATTCCCAGCACTCACATGGCAGCTCAAAACTGTCTGTAGTTCCAATTCCCATTTTCAGGCAAACATCAAGGCAAATAAAATAAATAAATAAAGTTTTTAAAAAATAGAAAAGTTTAAGAAACATCTAAAAATATGTTCATCACACTTAACAATAAGGGAAATGCAAACAAAAGCTATCTTTGAGATTTCATCTTACCCTAGTCAGAATGGCACCATCAACAAAATAACCAACAACTGCTAGAAAGGATGTGGGGAAAGGGAACCCTCCCTCACTGCTGGTGGGGTTGCAAACTGGTCCAGCCACTCTGAGAATCAGTGTGAAGAAGTCTTAAAAAGCAAAGACTAAATCTAAGATCCTATGACACAGCTATATCACTCTTGCTTGAAGAACTCAATGCCCTACTACACAGATGCTTACTTGGAGGGCCTGAGCTGGATCTAACCTGGACATTTAGTCTTAATAAAAACCTAGAATCAGATAGATCAGAGAAGCAGAGCAGCCAGCTACCAGAAATTTTTAACTTTACAAAATCTCAAACAGATCCTGTCTACACTTCCCAAGTGCTGGGATCAAAGGTATAAGCCACCACCATCTGGTTTTGTTTCTCTTTTAGACTCATTCTATCTCATGTAGCCCAGGGTGGCCTTGAACTCCTAGTTTTCTTCTTCTTCCTCCAAGTGCTGGGATTAAAGGTGCCACCACTGCCTGGCCTCTATGGTTAACTAGTACCTAGTTCTGCCCTCTGATCTCCAGGCAAGCTTTATTTGTTAAAGCATAATCAAAATATCACATAACAGGAAGGACTACTGGCTGCTTCCCTTCCTTGGCATCCTGTGTAGCACCTTCTGTTATTATGAAAGCTAGTCCCCAGGGAATGCTTATTTTCTAGTTAGGGTCATTCCTGCTCTATTCACAATAACTAGGGGATGAAAATAACTTCAATGTTCTTTAACATTTGAATGGATGGTGAAAATGTGATACATATACACAATGGGATACTATTTGGCTTTAAGAAAAATGAAATTATGAAATTTTCAGGTAAATGGATGGAATTAGAAAGTATCACAATGAGGGAGGTAACCCAGACCCAGAAGACAAAAACCACACATTCTCTCTCATCTGTGGTTTCTAATCCAGATCTTCAGATGTGAGTATATATAACCTGGAGTAACCACAGAAACCCTAAAAGCCAAAAGGGATTCTAGGGTGGAGGAGGTGGAGCCCTAGAGAGGGGACGAGGAGGATGTAGGTTTTGAGTTGTTGATCAGAGAGTCCAAGAGTCACCCCTAGAATACAGGCTACTGCTGTTGCCCTTGGCTGCCTCCCAGAAATGGGAAGTCAAGTCCTCATTGCTGCAGACACTGTGCACTTCAGACATCTGAGTGTCTTCAGGACTCAGACGATCTGAGCTTGATCTCCCTGAGGACTAGCTTCCATACACACTTCCAAAGGAGAGAGGCCACCAACAGTCCTACTCGGCTGTGATGCCTGAGGACCACAATAATGACCAGCATGGCAAGGAATCCTTAGGGGTGCAATATTGGCACTCACATCTTGGTGGCAACCAACAGCCATCTCATCAGACTTAAGGCCTCTTGGCAGGTGGAACTGATGCCTGAAACGGTAAACCTAGCCAACTACCCAGGGCTAGTGAAATCATGAATCTCAGAGGAGGGCCTACTCCTGCCAGTTTATGATTTAATCATTTAATCAGTAAATGATTAACTTCATTCTAAATCCTCATCCTTATGTCCACAGGTAAGAGTAGCTGTTACCACTCATTAGAAGGTTCTCTGTAGCAGATGGATGCAATTACAGAAAAACCACAACAGGTCATAATTCAGAGAACAATTGATCAGGGGGTGTCCAGCCCCAATGGATACACCTACAACATAACTCCCGGGCTCAGGGATTGTGATAGAGGGGCCAGTAAGATGACTGTAAGAACCAGGGGACTAAGAAGTCTGCTGTGACACTGTCTCCTAGAAATGATGAGGGAAGCTTCACCCATGATACCTCACCAACATGGCTGCCCCAAAAAAGGCCTGAACAAGGACGATGTGAATAGACATGTCAGCACGGAAGGAGGGAATCTCACTGGGTCCTTCCCACAGACAAAGAACTAGAGAAGACTATGTAAGAGGGGTGAACTACTCTTCCCCAGGGATGGGCTTCTAAATTGGTCATCCAATACCAAATGGTCAGCCCTGAAATCATATACATACAAGTAACACTGAACAAACTCAGTACATTGTATTTATATATTCGTGCATTTATAGATCTATGTAACAATAACAGTTAAAGAAAAAGATGGCAAAATCCACAGGAAGTGAGGGGGGACAATGGAAGATCTGAAGGGAAGAAATCAAAAGGAAGAAATGATATAGCTATATTTTAATAAGGAATTTGAGTTCAACTAAACTTTTGTTTGTTATTTTCTTCTAGTTGGAATGCCCTTCCCTAATTATATCCACAAATTCTTCTTTTTTCTCTCTCTCTCTTAAATGCCATCTTACCAATCAGTTTCTTACTAAACACAATATGTAAAATGGCACCCTGCCGTCTCCACATCTGCCTTCTGGAGCTATCCTTCATCTCTTTAGCTTGACACTTCCACCCATGGCTTTTCTGTCACTTCATATTATATATTCACTTAAAATTTATTTTAATTGTGTGTGTATATGTGCGCATGCGTGTGCATGTGAAGAGGGTAACAGTTATGGGTGGTTGTTAGACACCCTTTGCAGGTCCTGGGAACCTAACTCAAGCCGCATGCAAGAGCAGTACATTCTCTTTAGCCCTGAACCTATACTTATCTGAAACCGTACCCTCAAATTGCTTGCTTAACACCTATTCAGTGCATTACAAGTATTTGTAAAGCGGACAGTTGAAGTGCTTTGCCAGAAGAAAGTTATTCTCATCTAACTCATCCAATGTGTGGCCTCTTTGCACAAGGTACTATAACCAAGACCGCATCAAAATACTATAGTTTGTTCAGCATCTACTTGGGTTTTGGCTCACTCAAAGTTTATACTATCTACTTTTCAAACTTACCCTAGAATACAGTTTGGAGATCTACAGTCCTGAACAGGTTCATCTCTAGCTTTTCCTCTAGGAGGCAGCACATCACAGTACTATATACAGTGATTTTCAGCATAGATTACTGATAAAAATGCAGATTCTTAGGCCTGCCCCTGCAAATCATAGAAAACAGAAGCCTGCATTCCAGGTGATGCAGAACTAACGAGCCCGGGACCCGAACTAGCAAATCAATAAGAGAGATCGGTTATCCATTCGGATCCCAGCTACTGTTCAACAGCTCTGTGGTACTGCATGCAAACTACTCGGCTTCCATTTCGGATCTGTAAAATGGAGATTACCATGGATCTCACACAAGTGGGGTCTTGAGACAGAAGTATTTAAGAAATACATAATAGCTATTGGCCTGTCTCCGGCAACCTTAATATTCTTAAATGCCCTTTCATTCTTTATTACTGATCTAATTTTCAAAAACAAGAATTTCTTCTATACCCCATAAAGAATCGTGGGATCAGAGCTATGACCATAGTTCAGAAGCACACTTGGGGGAGGTCTCTGGTTCAATCTCCAGCAACTCTGCAAACACAAAGAGCCATGGGGCAAAGAGGAAAAACAGCACCTGTATAGTGCCAGAAAGAGAACTTAGACTCTGAATACTTCTGGTGAACACCAATTTGTGAGAGAAAAGGGCGCAGCTCGATTCTGCATTGGGGAGAGGTGGGTTCACTTACGAGCTCTGCCAGGGACTTGCTCTATCATTTTAGCTAACTTCTTAGTGTGTTTCGTCCACCTAACCACTGAAAGAATCCCAACTCTAGCGAGTGTAAAATGATTTCCGTACTGAGTTTTGTATCTAACCACGAGTGGGAGGTGGCGATGGCTCCTCTGTCTAGTCCAGACGGACACCAGACTCCTTGCAGGTAAGCCAGCTGCGAGCAGGGCAGCACCTGTCCCATCCCGGCGGCAGACGCCCTGCTGACCGCGGCGCTCCCCTCCCTACTTCTGTCCTCACCTTAAGGCTCCGGGGCGCGGTACACCGGATGGATCCACGTCCTCCTGTAATGCTGGGCTGCGGGAACGCCGCCGCACGGGCACGGGCAGCCCGGCTGCCAGCGAGCCTCCCTTTAATCCCCGGGCCACCGTCCCCGCCCATGGCCCGGCCCCGAGGAGGCGGCCCAACACGGTCACGGGAGGAAAGGTGCGGAAGGAGCCCAGCAAGAGCCCCGGCGTGGCAGTCACGTGGCTCGGCGCCGCGATCACGGGCCAATCACCCCGGGCGCTCGCTTTCTCTCGATTGGCTGTTCTGAACTGCCTGCCACGCGTCAAAGGCTGTGAGTCATCTGTGGATCCCGCCATCCACTGCATGGGCTCCAGCGGGGTTCCAGCTAGCGGGCTGCAGAAGATCCCGGGGCGCCCCGAGCCCAGCTCACCTCCGGAGGCTTGGAATAGTGACAGGCTCTTGCCCCGGGACTCTTTCTCCACTGAAGAGCCCAGTAACCAGAGGGTGCTTTTAAAGATGTAAATAATAGATATGAAATTTCACCCCAACTCTTGTTTGACACCTCGGTCTCTGTGTTGGCACCACCCCAATTGTTCATTTCCATGCTTCTGCATCTCAAGTGCTGGGATTAAAAGTGTGCACCTATATCCTGCCCGACACATTATTTTATTCTGACCTCAGAGCTTGAGGAAATACTGTATTGTGATTTTTCTCCTTTTTAAAATATTTAATGCTTCAAAAGTTTTTCTTTATTACATTTATTTGTGGGAGTGGATGTGTGGAGGTTTAATTGGCTCATCTCTTCCGTCTTCCATGTGGTCATGTAGATCTTGGACTCAGACTCAAGATTTTTAGTCTTGACAGCAAACACTTTCCATCTTAAACGCCGGTCTTTTAAGTTTTTTGTTTTGGTTTGGTTTGGTTTTTGAGACAAGGTCTCTGCAGCTCAAGCTGTTTTTGAATTTATAGTAATCCTACCTCAGCTTTCCAAGCGCTGTGATTAAAGGAGTGAACCACCACACCTGCCTGTGATTCTCTTTGTATAGTGAGGAAATATGACTCAAACATTAGGTGAGTGTCCTACAGGTAATAAGTGACAGTTTAACCCTGTCACATCTGAGTGCAAAGCCCTTTCTTTCCTTCCTTCTTTCCTCCCTTCCTCATTTAATTTTCAAACGGTTTGTGTGTGTGTGGTCCTGAGTGTGCTGGAACTCACACTGTAGAACAGGCTGTCCTTGAACTCACAGAGATCTGCCTGCTTCTGCCTCCCAAATGCTGGGATTAAAGGAGTGTGCCATCATCCCTAGCAAAGTCTAATTTCTTAAATCACATCAGTGAATAAGAACCTCCATCTCCTCTGTCCCTGAAAATAACAGAAACCAGTAAAGGTTAGTCTGTTTGTCTGTCTGTCTGTCTGTTGTCATCGTCTTCTTCTGTATTAATCTTTTTTACAGATGAAAAAATTGAGTCAGTTACACACTGAGGTATTTGTCAGAATGATCCACCAACATGCAGTGGAACAGAGGTGAATTTTGAAGTGGCAGCTATCAGATGCCCAAACCTAAGGGCTCTCAGCTTTGCCCAGTGCCAGGGAAGGTGCCAGAAAGAAGCCCTAGGTCAGCCATGTGGCTTTCCCTCCCTGAGGACTTCAGTATTGCCAGCTGCTACTTCCTGTTGCATCTCCTTACTCAAAACATTCCACGGAACTGGACTTTGGTCTGAGTACCCACCTTCCCCTCGCTGGTGCTCCAGTGATTCTGAACAATTGCAGGGTTGGGAGAGAATAACCCATCATCCCTGGCTGCTGCTCAGCTGCCTGATCATCGGCTTTAACGATGGGTCAGCAGGCTGGCCACTCACTCAGCACCGAAATCTTTTTAACCCGTTTAAGCCTGTGCATTTTCTCTTCTGCTGGGTCTTCAGCTCATGGGAGTTGGGGCAGCAGCCTGAGAGCCACATGTATTAGCCATTATTCTATCCTAAACATCTTCCTCAAAGAGTAACTCATGATATAGATTAGCTGAGAGCTATACCCATACACCTATGCTTCCCCAGTAGGACAGGCTACTAAGATCTACGGATGTGGGCTGACCTACTATTTAACAGCCTATTCCTAATTGTCTATATAGTTGTTTTACTTTTGGGGAAAATCAGTTTTATTGCTTTTAAAAATGGGTGACACAGAGTCAAATTCAAAAGGTTAACGGGAATTTGAGGATGTAGTTCGGTGGATAGTATATGCTATCCCCCCCCCACCTTAACTGATCCAAGTTAAGTCTCTCTCACACCCTTATTACCAATCCGTCTTTGTCCTTATCTAGGTTCACCTTCGACAGCTGCTCCCTCTGTTGCCTTCCATGTTCATTTTATCTCAATCACTCCTCAGTGATGAGACTGTACATTAAACTCTCTTGAGGCAACAAAGACAAAGTAAAGATTTAACTGATGCTCAGAGTGAATTCGGATATTTTTTTCTTTTCTTTTTGATGTTGGGTATCTAAGCCAGGGAACTGAGATATACCTATATCCCTACCATGCTAGTTTTATTTGTAATAACTATAGGTATTTTTCCTCCACTTTTTACCTATAATCCTAGAAGGGGTGTGGCCTTTTAGGATCATTCAGGGCTATTGTATAATAGGGCAGAAAGCAACATTCTCGATCTCAAGAAAGTTGTCATTCCCATGATTAGTCTTGGAAGGGCATTGCTCTGAAGTGGAGAAGCTAGCTAGCTAGTTAAAAATAAGACTTTTAAAATTAAAGAACCACCTCTAAAATTGAGGAAAGAATTAAGCTTTACAAGATCTTTGAATGAAATGGCTTTGGGCTTTTCAAAAGCTACTGGAGAGGTAGCTTTGTTTTTTATGCAGGAGGCTGTTGGTACCCCAAAGAAGGGAAGCCTATGACATGAAGACCAAACACAGCAAGGCTCCCGAGCTCCAGCCGAGAGAAGACTCAGTGAATTTGGGGACCATGCCATCTTGAATGAAAAACACATGTGGGGTAGCCAAATGAAAAAAATAGCCAGAAGGCTCTTATGGGGTTGGCCAAGCAGACTTTCATATAATCAGAAGTTGGGCCATTGGTTATAAAAGTTGGGATTGAATGTCTTTCCAGCACTGTAGGGTGGCCCTTGGAACATGTAAACTTTGATTTGGAGAAAGGAGAGAAATGTGATTCTCAAACCCAGTGTGAAAGAGAAGCGCACATTACTTGTTATAAATATTTAGGTACAGAAAGCAAGCAGTCACAAGCCACAGTATCCATATTCCTTTCAAGAACACAGGCTAAGAACTGTGGGAAATGGACAGTCAAAATGAAATGTGACCTTGGCATTAAAATATTGACTTTTGCAATATTTATTCAAACTCTGCTGGATCGCCAAGACAACGTGTTAAAAGGATTAGAAATGGACTTGTTCTCTTTCTGGTCAAGAGTCTGATCAAGAAAATAAAGTGGTCAAACAAATATAGAGACATTTAACTATACATGTGTTCAGTAAAAAAAATGGCTGGGGAGGTGGCTCAGCAGTTAAGAGTATTGGTGGCTGTTTCATGGGACCTAGATTCTGTTCCTAGCACCCACATGATGGCTTATAACCATCTGTAGTTTCAGTTCTAGGGGATTTGATGCCCCTTTCTGACCTCCAAGGACACCATGGTGCACATACATACAGGCAAAACACTCGTACACATAGAACAAAAAAATCTATATACAATAACAAAAAGTAGGATTTGGTGAGGATATAGTCCTGTAATCTCAGCACTTGAAAGCAGTAGAGACAGAAAGATAATGAATTTGAGGTCAGCCTAAACTACATAGTAAAACCCTATGTACAGTAAATGTTGGGAGGCCTCGATGGTCAGAGGTTGCAGTCTGTCATGGATGGCCTGGAAACTGTCTCCAATGCTCAGCAACATGGGGGACTCCATCCCCAGCAATACTGCATGCTCTCTACCTACTCTTATCTAGGGAATGTCTCTAGACCCAGAGGACTGACCTTATATAAAAAGTGTCTATAAGCCTGGATTGTCCGATTTATCTCTAGTGTTACCCTTGGCATAGTTCCATGTCAGAAGCTTCTCCACTGCTGCACATATGGTAACTAAGACTCGTACTAGGAGCTTTGCTATAGGACCCTATGACCACATATGAAGCCTGCCACTTTAAAAAAAATTAGGGTTTGTCCCAAGCTTCCCAATCTTATATATTTTCTATATTCTGGAATAAAGTTGAGCTGATTCACTGAAGTCATTTCTCAGAGGACTACCTCCCTTGTGTTCAGAGCTATCCAAGAATTTCTCTGTCATTGCTTTGCCCCTTTGTCCTCCTGGTCTGGTGGCCACACATGCTGAGAATATAAAGCAGACCCCACAAATAAAGATACTGTGATGGTTAGTTTTAATTACCAACTTCACATAAAGTAGAATCATCTAGCAGTCAGGGATCTGACCATGTCTGAGAAATATTTTCTTAATTAAGTTGAGGAGACCCGCCCATTGTGGGTGACACCATTCCCTAGGCAGAGGATCCTGGACTGTGAAAGTAAGCTGAGCAAGCAATAATTTATTATTGTCTACTCTTGGCTGTAGATGTAATGTGACTAGCTGAGTCAAGTTTTTTCCTCCTTCATCCCCATAATGATAGACTGTAACCTGGAATTGTGAACCAAATAAACTCTTTCTCCTTTTAATTGTTTTTTTTTTTCAGGATTTCCATCACAGAAACAGAAAATGAAACTAAGACACTTACTAAACAAAGCACACACCCAAAAAAGAAGCAATATAAATAACTGCTGAAAATATGTTAAATAAATTATGATATAGTCACCCCGTGAAAGTCAATAAAGCCGTTAAAAATCAACTGGTAAAAAATATCTAATGTGCAGGAATATGTACACATGCTATCAAACATAAAAGGATATATTGTACAACCACAGTTTTCTCTTAAAAATTAGATGTTTGGGGAAAAAGATGGGGGCTGGGGATGTAGTTCAGTTGGCAAAGGGCTTACCTGGGATGCATGAAGCCCTGGGTTCAATCCCCAGCACTGCATGGTGATATATGCCTGTAATCCCAGGACTGGAAACAGGAGAATTGAAGTCAAAGAATCCTCACCTACACAGAGAGTTTGAAATAGATGAGATGCTTTTAGAAATAAAATGGGTGAAGGAGAAAGAGACAGAGGGGAAGGAAAGAAGAATGTGTCTCTTAGCGATAACTGCTGTATTCTTTTTATTTGCCTGTAATTTTCCAGTTTCCTATATCATGACAATGTACTTACATGTGTATTCATGATCACTATAAAGAGAGAAACTAATAAAAGTTTATTTAAATACAAGGAGCCAGGCATGCTAGTGCACAGTTCTAGTACCAGAATTCAGGAGGCTGAGATGTGTGAGACCTTGTCTCCCTACAAATAAAAGAGAGAAGGGAAGAGAACGAGAGCCAGGCCCAATGGCATTTGTAAGATGGATGAGAGATAGGCTGGGATGAGGCTGGTTGTAATATGGCAAGAGAGAGACCCTGGTGTGTGGAAGCCGGGACCCTACGGAAGCTGAGGGAGACGCAGTATGCAGACTAGACGGGCGGGTCAGTGTGAGTGGGAGCCTGGGAAAGACTCTCCTAAAACTTTTATTAAGGGAGGGAGCAAGGAAGGAAGGGAAATCAGGCAGGGGTTGAGAGAAGGAGAAGAGAAAGAGGAAAGAAAAGAAAGATAAGTTGTGATTAACTCTAAAAGAGGAGGTAGGAGCTTTCTCTCTTAAAGTGAACTTTACATAGGATGACATCAGGACCCAGGCAGGCCAATGTATTTCTTGCTTATTGGCCAGAAATGGATCTTGCTTATTGGCCAGGGAGTGGATCTGAATGCTAACAGAGACCTTACCTTATAAGAAAAAAAGAAAATAATAGAAAAATGGGCATATCTGTCACTGCTTATCCTCATTAGTTTTTGTTTTCCATTTGGTAAGACTTCATTTGGGAAGCGAGAACCTCAAATGAAGAAGTGCCTTGGTTAAAATGGTCTGTGGCTGTCCTGGGAGAGAGTGTCTTGATTGCTAACTCATAAGGAAGGGCACAGCCCACTACGGGAAGCACAATCCCTAGGCAGGTGGGGCTGTGCCGTATAAGAAAACCAGCTGAGCAGGAGCTTGTAGGCAGTGTTCTTTGTGGTTTCTGCTTCTGTTCCTGCATAAGTTCCTGTCCTGATTTCCCTCAGCGATGGACTGTGACCTCGAAGTGGAAGCCAACTAATCCGCTTTCTTCCACTAAGTTCTTTTGGTCAGAGCTGGGTTTTTTTTGTTTCTTTTTAAACCATAACAGAAAGCAAACGAATGGTGCCTCATACTTGGACAACATTATCATTTTTAATAGCTATGTTTCCTGAGACTATGCTGTCAGCTCAATACATAAGCCTTGTAGCAGTTCTATCAATAAATGTCATCATTATTAATAATTTGCAAATAAGGAAATTGAAACAGTCGTATTGAAATATTGAAATAGAAACAGAAACAAATAATTTCTACTAAGGCAAAAATTTGTTCACTGATGGAAAAGGATTCAAATTCAGCTCTCTCTGGCTCTGGTGCCTAAGTGTGTGCCTGCCTGCTGCCTTTCTGTGTTCTTATCAAAGGTGCACTTAAGATTTGATTGGAGCTGGAGAGATGGCTCAGGGGTTGAGAGCAATGACTGTTCTTCCAGAGGTCCTGAGTTCAATTCCCATGGTGGCTCACAACCATCTATAATGTCATCTGGTACCCTCTTCTGTATACTGTATACATAACAAATAAATAAATGTTTAAAAAAAAAACCTTTAAAGATTTGATTTGGCTGGACCTCTCAAGAGGATCCCAATTCTCTATGAATGTGTTTCACCTGTTGAACATTAGTTCTTAGTGTGGTGGGGCTGAGGTTGTAGGATTGGGAAGGGGTGAGGGTGGAACACAGATACAGGGACATTCCTCCTAAAAGGGGTTAATGTCACTTTTGAGGTACACTGAGGCAAGTAAGATAAGACCCTGAAACCTTCTGGCTTCCTGCCTTGCCATGTGATCTCCCTTCTCACACTCCCATGATGACCAGGAAGTACGACAGCCTTCACCACAGCACTGTATGTATAAAATTTTACACCGTGGCCCAAATAAACCTCTGTTCTTTGTAAGTCCAAGTCTCAAGTATTTTGCTGCAGTCCTAGAAAACACACTATGATATATCCAAAGTTTCTAATTAAAAAAAAATTATAGAGTTCATTAAGAATTGAGTCTAGCTGCAGAGCCGGTTCAGTGGTTTAGAATATTGGTTGCTCTTTTAGAGGGCTCAGGTTCAATTCTCAGCACCCACATGGAGGCTAAAAACCATCCCTAATTCTAGTTCCAGATGATCTGAAGCCCTCTTCTGAGCTTTGTGAGCACTAGGCACAAACATACAGGCAAAACATTCAGGCACATAAAATAAAATCTAAAAAAATTATTTTGGGGCAACAGCAGGATGTCTGAGAAGTTTTTGTGAGGGCCCAGTGATGATGGTGTGCCAGAGCCTAGAGGCCTTGAACCAGATCAATGACTCATTGCAATGAACATTTTGTGGGTGGGGCTGATTGGACAAAAGAGTATACTTTTATGATACATCACAGCACTCAGTGCCACTAGGATGAATGAAAAGGTGTTGGAAAGACAGAGGAACGAGGTAGGGGTTTTGTGTGTGTGTGTTTTAATATTTATTTTTATTTTATGTGAATTGGTGTTTTGTCTGCATGTATAACTGTGTAAGGGTGTCAAATTTTGGAATTACAGACAGTTGTTAGCTGCCATGTGGATGCTGGGAATTGAACTCAGGTCCTCTGGAAGAACAGTCAGTGCTCTTAACTGCTGAGCCATTTCTCCAGCCCGTGTATTTTGTTTTTAATTGTTTTGAAAGGTGAGTTTCTTTGGGGAGATGCTGCAGGGGTAAGGGAAGGATATAGAGGTTCTGGGAGTGAGTGGGATTGGGGTGTATGATGTGAAATTCCCAAAGAATCAATAAAGAATTATGTTTTTAAAAAAGAATTTGAGTCAAAGGAGAAAAAAGTAAAGCAAAGTGAAGATAAATGTGCCAGTAATTAATCACTGGCAATTGATTAAAAGGTTAATATTTATTAAAGAGGTTGTAACACAACTTACAAATATAAAGAATTAATCAGGAAGGCTGGGATGATCCATTCAACTGAATGGTCTTCCTTCCAAATGAACAGGAAACAGAGAGATGCTGAGTGCCTACATGCATCCTCTTTTAAGCTGATTTTTTTCAGACATACCTCAATGATCATTGGTGAATCCTAGACCTATGCTGGCCAAGACGCCATGCCTCTAGGTCAAGGTGATGTACCCGATTCCCACTACATCTCCTCCTTTTGTCTTAATAAGAAAGTTCTAAGCCTAAATCTAAAACTATATATAATAGAAACAATTATCAAGTAATTTCCAAGAGAAGGTAAGGGGCAATGACATAAAAAAGTCAAACTATAACTAGCAAGAACAACAAATACAAACATATATTAAATGTTCAGAATACTGGTATGTGGCAATATACAGCGATTACTCCAAAGCTGTCTATCTTGAATAATATGAATCTGATACCTAAATACTCTTTAGCTAAGACAGGAAATGATCATAACTGTAACTATCTAGTCTTCAACCCATCAAGGACCTGAGAAGCAAAATATATTATCTGAGTAAGCTGGAAGTGCAGGCGAGCATCTTCTGAAATTTAGTAAGAGAACACAGTGACAGCCAGTGACCTGGACAGTCACCTACAGCTTTTCTGCAACGTTGGAGTGTCCAAATTTGGCTATAGGTTTAGAATATATGACAGTTTTTCTTTCTTTCTTTTCTTTTTTTTTTTTTTTTTTTTAGATATAGGGTATTTTAAGAAATTGCTTTATCCTGACTTGGCAGGTTTCAGCACTCTCTTGTCTTTTGTCCTGCTCATCTGGATTGGACAGCATGCTTACTACCAGTAGTCGAGGCAAGGGCAGTTCCTGCCCACAGGCCATTATCCACCAAGGAAGACAACTCTGAATGGAGTGTCTTTGATGCCCAACACCATCTCCAGAAAGAAACAGTGCTGCCAGGAGCAATTGTGTCTCTCATATCTGAATTCTGAATAACAAAACATTTAAATGCCATATGTTCTAGGTCTATGAAGTGTTTTAAGACTGATATATTCTACTATATATCTAGAAGACCTAATCAATGTTTGTTATATGACAAACATAGGTGACTATGACCTGTAATTCTTATCAACCTAGATAACCTAAAGGCTAAGACTTATATTATAAAGGTAGACAATCTATACACAGATGCATAGTTTTGGGACAATGACTTCAAGTATGACAATCATAGCAAAACATCCTAAGCAGAGGTAGAAATGTATAGTACAAAATGACAGCAATATCCTTAATATGTATCAATACACAAAATATCTTAAACAGAGGTAGAGTGTATGTATGCACGTATATATAGTATGACAAATATAATTACAGAGGTAGAAATTGTATAGTGTAAATAACAACAATATCCTCAATATGCATGAATGTACAAAATATTATAAGCAAAGGTAGAAGCATGTGCACAATATGACAAAATAAGATTTGAATTTGTATCAATATACAAATTATCTTAAACAGACACCACAAAGGATTTCAGGCAGCCTGGCCTCTGCCAGCTTTTGGACCAAAGCATGAGGACAGAGCTGTTGGTGCTGAAGTCTTGGGATTGGGGAGGAATGCCCACATGGAAGGGGACTGAGGACGGAGATCATGTGGGCTTAGATTGTCTGCTCTATGTTGAGAGCACCAGATGCAGTTAGTAATTAATCATTAGCAATTGATTAAAAGGTTAATATTTATTAAAGGAGTTGTAGGGAAACTTACAAATATAAAGAATTAATCAGGAAGGCTGAGACGATCCACTCAACTGAATGGTCTTCCTTCCAAGTGAAGGGGAAGCAGAGAGGGTCCGATGCCTACGTGCCTCCCCTCTTAAGATGCTTTCTCGGACATTCTTTGATGGGCATAGGTGAATCCCAGACCTATGCGGGCCAAGAGGCCAAGCCTCTAGGTCAACGTGATGCACGTGTTCCCCACTACAGATAAGGGCAAACCTTGACAAGGCTTACCCATGTTCCCAGGTTACATCTTAGCACTTAAACAGAAAGGATTTTCCAAACTCAACAGGAAATCCATCTAGCTGAATAAAATTAGTCACAGGTGGCCAGACAGCAATTGACACCAACTCTAGGTTAAGGGTAAGAATCAATGAAAAACGAGAGTGAGCTAAGATGTGTGTAAAATGAGGGTGGAGTCCTGTAACGTTGTCCAGCAGTTCTAAAGGAAGCTTGCTGTCAGGGATACTTGCCTCTGTGGCTTCCTGGAGGAGGTGGTGTTTGGCAAGTCCAGGGGAGAAAGATCTAAGGGAGTATAAGGGACTTGCTGTGTTGAGTTCAGATCCTCAGCACTCACATGAAAAACAAAACAAAACCATGAACAGAGCAGCATGTTACCTGTAACTCCAGCTCTGGGGGTGGGGTGGTCCGAGAAGAGGGGCAGGAGCAAGAGGATGCTCAGTGGCTGTTCAGTCTAGCCAACCAGTGAGTTCCTGGTTCAGTGAGAGACCGTTCAAAACAGCAGGTGCAGAGTCTGGAGAGATGACTTAGTAGTTAAGAGCATTTGCTGTTCTTACAGAAGAGCTGGGATCAGTTCCTAGCACCCAAACCATACACTTGTCAATTGCTGTGACTCCAGCTCCATGGGATCTGCTGCTCTCTTTTGGTCTCTAAAGTACACATGCATTAGTTTAGGCACATAGAAAAAGAAACATGGACTGGAGAGATGGTTCAGCGGTTAAGAGCACTGACTTCTTCCAGAGGACCTGAGTTCGATTCCCAGCATCCACATGGCAGCTAACAACTGTCTGTAATTCTAAGATCTGACACCCTTACACAGTTATACACATGCAAGCAAAACACCAATTCACATAAAAATAAAAATAAATATTTAAAAAAGAAACACTAAATAAACAAGTCTCTTGTTTTAAGTAAGGTGAGCTGGGCATGGTACCAAGCCTTTAATCCCACTACTCAAGAGACAGAGGCAGGATCTCTGTAAGTTCCAGGGCAACCTGGTCTACAAAGCAAGCCCAAGCCAGCCAGAGCTACACAGTGAGACCCTATCTCAAACAAACAAATAGACAAAAATAAGTAAAGTGGAGAGTGATAGAGATCTAAACCAACATTAAATTTTGAACTTCATGGGTGCAGGCACGGACATATGCACCCGTGTACGCACTTGCACAGGTTTATTGAGATCACATTCCTGGAGATCTAGAAACACTGCGTTGGCAGCTGATTGGCTCCCATTAGATAGTGTCTCATGCTGGAGTATTGATGGGAGTGGGGAGTGGTGTGAAGAGGGCGTGAGCTGCTGACTTGCTTGTGTCATCCCATCTTCAGAGCAGGTGAACTAGCCCCAGAAAGTGACCATTCCAGCAGCAAAGCTATAGTCTCAGCAGGGTAGAGGATCCATTGTTAGGTTGTTGCTGTGGCCACGCCCCCGCCTGCAGGGGCTCCAAAGAGCTTCGATTTAGGCGCGCCTACCTTTAAAATCCCCAACCACTTGTGGGAGGCTTCCTCTTTTTCTCTTCCTCTCTGCCCCCTACTCTCCTTCTGTCTCTCCTCTCTTCCCCTCCCCCTCCCCCTCCTTAATAAACCTAATATGGCTCCTTTAACAGCGTGCAGGCGAGTTCTTTTTTTTTTTTTTAACATTTATTTATTTATTTATTTATTTATTTATTTATTTATTTATTTATTTATTTATTTGACTTGGTGTTTGATTAGGAACTGGGAACTGGAACTACAGACAGTTGTGAGCTGCCATGTGGGTGCTGGGAATTGAACCTGGGTCCTCTGGAAGAGCAGTCAGTGCTCTTAACCACTGAGCCATCTTTCAGCC
Organism: Sigmodon hispidus; assembly: GCA_004025045.1. NCBI lineage: Eukaryota > Metazoa > Chordata > Mammalia > Rodentia > Cricetidae > Sigmodon > Sigmodon hispidus. Next base: position 27,257 of record PVIH01003326.1, on the reverse strand, counting down.
CCCCTTTTTCTTTTTTTAAAGATGTATTTAGTATGTATACAATATACAGAAGAGGGTTCCAGATGTCATCATAGATGGTTGTGAGCCACCATGTGGTTGCTGGGAATTGAACTCAGGACCTCTGGAAGAACAGTCAGCACTCTTAACCATTGAGCCATCTCAACAGCCCCCGCTGGTGAGTTCTTTCATGTGTGAAATACTAACATTGGTGCCGAAACATCCTTGACCTAAATATCTTCCATAAAACCCTACGTCCTAAAGTATCCACCACCTCATGCTACCCCTGAAGACCACGCTCTTCAACACAGTTCTGCCTTCCTCATTCTAGTACATGGAAAAAGGTGATAAAAGTATATCATTCTATAAAAACAAGACTGATATTTATAATAAGAACTAACCTTGGTGGGCACACTACAGGAAAAGTCCTGAGCTGGCCTTTTTACTTTTTAAACCTAGTTTGAAGCCAAAACACAAATCTGTAGTTCCAGGTACTCAGGAAGCTAAGGATGGTTACTTGAGCTAATGAGATAAAAGACCAACCTGGGAAAGACACCAAGATCAGTTCAAAAAATAAAATAAATGCCTGATTGATCGAGTAGACTTTTACTCCTGTGCTTAAGGAACTGAACTTTATGAAAATAAAGATGTACAGATATAACACAACCTGTGTAGAAATTTCCTTAAAAAGGAAAGAATTCAGTGTGTTGGGGCTTCCAACTAGGGAAATAATGTATTGGGACACCAACGATCAATTCTTGGAGGAGGTATTGACACTTAGGCTGGGTAGAGGGGACAGGTCTGGTGAGGAGCAGCAAAAATAAAATGTAAGCTCAGAGTAGATGAAAAATATTAGGACAAAAGAAGAATGGCTACCAAGGGCCAGCTCGATGGCTCAGCAGGTATAGATGCAGTCAAGACTGATGGCCTGATTCCAGTCCCTGAGACTCACATGGTAAAAGGAAAGACGGAAATCCTCCAACCGCCACACACACACACCATGGCATGCTACACTCACTGCCTCACAAAAGTAGTATATATAATAGAAGATTGTAGAATGACTTAGATTCCGTAGATATGTTACTAAGTAAATAGGCAACAGGCTGCTGTGGAAACAGCCTTTTGTTCACTGGGCTATTGGGGGAAAGTCATTATTTATTCAAATAATAACATCAACAAGCTCTTGGGACTAGGATTTTACTTAAATTATTACTAAAAAAATTTAAGAATGTTGACTATGATATTTGTAATACTAGGAAAATCAGACACTGAACTCTCGTGGCTGGAGAAACGGCTCAGTGCTTGCTTGTGACGAGTGCTTGCTGCTCTTGTCAAAGACCAGAGTTCGATTCTCAGCACGCACATCAAGTGTTCACTACTGACTATAACTCCAGCTCCATTGCATCCGATGCTCTGTGGGCACCAGCACACACATGCACAGACATACATGCAGACATGCACAATTAACAAGAATAAAAATAATTTTGTTAAAAAGCCACAATATCTAACTATAGAAACCCATTCACCTCTCGGGGGCATAGAGAAATGTCCACATTATTTTTGTTTGTCACCATTTCAGGATATGTATCTTTGGTGTATAGGACAGCCTCCTACAATGGTAAACTACTGGGCTCAAAATGTCAATGAAGCCAAGGTGAGGAACGCTTGCTGTAGAAGAGAATACCACAATATAGAAAAAATACTCTGCAGTCGTTATAGTGAATGAGAAGTACCTTTGGAAGACACTCATGATATCTGGCAAAGAAGGAAAAAGCACCTCATAGTCTGAAATATGTAAGTATTCTAAAAACCTTTAAGTATGCAAAAATTTTATTTTCTTTTTTGTCTTTCAACATTTTATAAAGCTCAGTACTAAAAACCACAGAAAACTTATAAATTAAAAACAAACAAACAAAAAAATTGCTAACACTAAGGATGTCCCAGAGAGCCCTAGAGGAAGGTCTAGGGAATAAACCTTGATAGGTCCCTGCCCACAGGAAGTTCCTCAGCCGGAGGAGGAAGAGAGAGATGAGAACTAGGGAGAAAAGCCAAGAGGATCTCTGGAAGGAATCCATACAGTAAAGGCAATAGAAATGGAGGAGAGGGGAAGGTGGCCTGGTGTTTCCTTGAGCTAAGGTAACAAGAAATGATGAGAGATACTGAAACTATAGTCTGAAGACTTTGTAGACCTGGGAAAGAATGAGTGGATACTCAGGTGAATTATGGCATCTGCTTTAGAGAAGTTCAGATGGTCATATTGATTGTCAGATTAAGGGCAGCCTGTTCTTCCTCCCCCCCTTAAAAAATAATATATAAATAAATTGTGACTTATCCCATTAAGACAATGCTGAGGAGCAACAAGAATGAATGAACTACATGGTGATAGAGACGAAAATCACAAACCTGCTGAACTGGGAATTTTGCAAAGTTAACTTGTGCAGATGTCATATTTTCCATTGGGTGGAGAGGGGCACCTTTGTACATAGTACTAACTGAGTGCAATGCCCCCGAGAATTTATTACACTTTACAACGAAGGAAGTAATCCACTTTACAGCAAAGTCTCTTTTCAAAGTTCAAAGGGCAAGCAACTGTTTATAACCATGCATTCCACAGTATTTACAAGGTACTGTTCACAACATAGGGCTGCCAGGAAACCTAAAATAAGGTTCATCCAGAAAGAGAAAGGTTACCAGAGGTTACCCCTGAGCAGTAGGATCACATATACTTTTGATTGTGCATTTGCATTATTTTTTTAATAAGACTGTTTTATTTTATTCCCTAAAACTTTTTAATAGTTCTGACCTTTTTCCAGTATGAATGACTGCTGGTTACTAGTGCATATTTAAGTCTTTAACAATGTAGCAATGCCTATTGACTAAAGCTTCAGCAGAGAAGAATCAAAATTTAAAGGAAAGTATTTTTTTTGTTGATTTTGTTGGCTTTTTTTGTTATGAAAAAAAGCCATATATATATTTTTTAATCCATGTATCCCCTTGTTCAGGCTCCCTTCCCCCTCCCACTCCTCCCAGTCACTCACTTTTCTCTCCATCAGTTTATCTCCTCCCCAGCAAGGGCAGAAGGTCCCAAGGTCCCAAGGTGGCTTAGTTCAACATCCACTCCAGGCAGATCTGCTTTCCTCACCCCCACATCAAGACTGAGTCAGGTGTTCCTCTGGAAGGAATAGGCTCCAAAGTGCCAGACCAAGGGGTTTCAGATCCCAAGCTGTTTAGTGGTTATGGTTTGCAGCTTGGGCATGCTTAGAATTTTTTTGTTTAAAGTCCACTGAGTAAGTACATCCCCTGTTTATCTTTCTTAGTTTGTGATACCTCATTCAAGAGGATGTTCTCCAAATCCATCCATTTGCCTGCAAATTTTAGGATATAATTTTTTCTCACTGCTGAGTAGTACTCCATTGTGTAGATGTACCATAGTTTGTTAATCCATTCTTCAGTTGAGGGGCATCTAGGTTGTTTCCAGGTTCTTGCTCTTATGAATAATGCTACTATGAACATAATTGAACTAATGCCTTTGGAGTGTGAATGTGCATCTTTAGGGTATATGCCCAGTAGTGGTATGTGTTTGCATTATTTTCTACAGAGAGCTTGCCATTATTTTTATAAGAAAAGTATGATTATAGAAAGTAGTTTTTTTTTAACTAGGATCCTTAGAATACTAAAATTAGAACATCATTGAAATCCAAACCCAAGAAAGATTTGTGTGCAGAAATTATGAAATCAGAGGTCAAGAGATAGTTATATCACAATATACCCGTGTACTCTGATATAAGCAGCTTGACAACAGCCATAACAACTAAAGACCCACACTTGGGGAGGGTTTGGGAAAGAGAGAATGGCTGTGGGTGGTTAGATTTAATTGTCCAATCAACACAGTGTAGAGCCATCTGGGAAGACTGTCTCAATGAGGGGCTGTTTAAACTGGATTGGCCTGTGTACAAGTCTTTTGGGGGTTGTCTTAATTAATATAATTGATGTAGAAGACAGGCTATTTTGGGCAACACTATTCCCTAGGCAAGGTTTCTGAACTGTAGAAGAACAGGTAAATCAGGCTAAGTACAACCAAGAAAGCAAGCGATCATTAAAGCAAGCATTAATTCTCTCTCTGCTCTTGTTTGGGGGTGTGATGTGAGCATCGGTCTCAAGCTCCTGATGCAGTGACAAACCCCTCCCCCACCCCAAGTGATAAGCTGTAACCTGAAACTGTGAACTGAAACACACCCCTTCCCCCTAAGTTGCTCTTTGTTGGGGTATTTTATCACAGCAAAAGAATGGAAGCTTCGGTTGAGGGAAGGAACGGGTGGGGTGGCTTTTGTCAAAGCGCCAGCTCTTCCTTTGTGAAGGACTGTAGATACACTTATTAGCTCTTCTGACTGGCCAAGAAGCCAGACCAATTTCCTAAATAGTAACTGTCAAGCATGGATGTCACAAGTCCAAAGAAAGCCACCGAGGGCAGAAAGGACACATTGGCAGGTAGGTAATGGGCTGCTTCCAAACTGACTGTGGCAGCCTCTACACAGAGCTGTTACAGTTAAATGTCTTCTCCAAACTCTTATCAGACCAGGATGCAAAGGAGCTGCTCCTGTCCTTTCTCCCTGGGCCCAGTGGCATCTGGAACATGCTGATCCTCATAATTCTTATTCTCAGGAAGTATTAATGACTTAATCCCTCAGCTTGCCCTCACTCCCATGTGGCTTTCTCAGTGAGATTTACAGACAAGACCCAGAGAAGTTCAGATTGACACAGGGCACATTGAATTTCAATTCACTGGGATACAATCCTGGAAAGGCCTGAGCCTGAACCCCTCCTTGGGAACAGCTAGAGGGAGTTCCAGCCATGGGTGAGGTGACAGCAGAGGATGTAGAAAAGTTCCTGGACTCAAACATTGGCTTTGCCAAACAATACTATAATTTTCACTACCGGGGGAAGGTCATCTCAGACCTCCTTGGGGCCAAGGATGCAGCGGTGGACTTCAGCAGCTACCACACTGTGAATAGCGTGGAGGAGAGTGAAATCATCTTTGACCTTCTCCGAGACTTTCAGGAGAATTTACAAGCTGAGAAAAGCACATTCAATGTCATGAAGAAGCTCTGTTTCCTCCTTCGAGCTGACCGCATGAGCCTGTTCATGTACAGGATCCGCAATGGCATTGCAGAGCTGGCCACTAGGCTCTTCAATGTCCACAAGGATGCTGTCCTGGAGGACTGCTTGGTAATGCCTGATTCCGAGATCGTCTTCCCTCTGGACATGGGTGTCGTGGGCCATGTCGCACACTCCAAAAAGATTGTCAATGTCCCTAACACAGAGGAGGTATGTGCTCCCTGTAGGAGAAAGTGTGGGGATGCATTACTTACTCTCTGGGGTTCAGGGATCCAAGTGGGCTGGGTTGTTGCTGGCCATCAAGCCTAGGCTAGTCATGGCATGACATCACTTATTGCCAATACTTAGAACTTGCTATTTAGAAAAAAATATTCAAAACTAGCAGGAGTTTGGAATACTATAAAGAACTGTACCTTTTCTTCATGCCAACAATTATTAACACTGTCACATCTGCTTCTATCTCTGTGACCTATTAGAAGGGAGTTTCAGGCCCTTTCGTCCACACATCTTTCATTTTGTATTTCTAGAACAGGACGTTTCTTCTAAATCCATAGTACACTGGTGGAATTTGGGGAGCACAACACCCACAAAATACAATCATCTCATCTAATAGCTCATATTCAGTGTTCCAGGGTCTCATGTACACTAATGTAGCCCTGTCTCTTTAGTCCACTCCCGTCTGAGACTGCTCCCCAGTTTGTCTTTGTTTTCTGGAAAGTTGGTGTATTTGAAGAATTTTTTTTTTTTTCCAAATCAGATAAACCCACAATTATTTTACAGAAATGTATTGCCACTTTGGCTTATCTAATAATCTCTGTCACCACCAAGCATTTGTTAGGGTGTTTGCTACATTATTATACTCTTGGAGGTAAGAAAGAGAGACAGCAGACAGACAGACTGACTCATTTGGCATCCCAGGCTGGCCTAGAAGTCCCTGCCTTAGCCCAGGATAGCCTCATACTCTTGGCAATACTCATGTCTCAGCTCCCCAAGTGACAGGTTTACAGACACGAGTCACCATGCCCGGTTGTCTGATATGCCTTCACAATTAGATTGGGTTTCACATTCTCACAGAACCATTACTAAGATAATAGTATTTTTCTTCATATTTTATATCAGGAGACATAAAAACTGATTGTCCTGTGCTCATCCTAAAAATTCAGAAATCTAGAGAGTCACCAAGAGTTCTAAGCTATAATGAGCTACAAGGTCCAGTCACAGGTCTACCTGGGCTACAGAGAGACTCTGCCTCAAAAAGCCCAAACCAAAGCAAGCCAACCACATCCTGCTGCTCATGGGATTTTACTAGCAGTTCTGATAAAGATCCCCAGAGCAGATCAATTTCCCCACCAGATATTAACTTTGACGGCTCTAAAGCAGTTCCACTGAACCTCCTGCCCAAGTCAATTCCACTCACCCTTCAGATCTCTGACCGACAGAGACTTGACACTGTAGTTCATGCTAACTTAGAACTTTTAGTGACTCTCTAAACTGCTGGATTTTAAGGAAAATGACCAGGTAGTCACTGTTTGATGATCCCCTTGAATTCTTGTGTTAGATTGGGCTTAATGCTTTGGTGACCCCTCTTAAGACCTCCGGATCAAGTTTGATAAGTTGTGATTTAGCCAGGTTAGCCATCAACTCCTTGGGACCACCTTGTGCCATAGTGGTCCTTTCCTGAAGTGATTGGTTGAGATGAGCTCTAGTGCCCAGGACTATTTACTAGGTATCCTGGGATCCTGCACAATGCTAGGCATAAAGCATGTGGTTAAGGGATTTCCTATTCACCCTGAGAAGGGCTAATCCCTAGATGCCAGGACCACATGGGGCTCATTACTACTACATCAATCATACTAAGATATCAAGTTTAACCATTTCCAAGGTCCAGCCCCTGGATATTTTGTGTCAATTTTATTTGTTTGGTTGTTTTGAGACAGGGTCTCACTGTGTGTCCCTGGATGGTCTGGAACTTGTTTTACAGACCAGGATGGCCTTTAACTCACAGAGCTTCTCTTACTCCCATGTGCCATATGCCTGGCCTCCTGGACATCTTGTGACTTTTTATTTTCTTTACCTTGCTTCTGTATTATTCCAGAGAAATAGCCTTAAGGTTAAAAAGCGAAGAGGAGGCTGGAAAATAACCCAGTCAGCAAGGTGCTTGCTGGACAAACGTGGGAACCAACGTTCAACCCCTAGAACCCACATTAAAAAACAAAAAAGCCAACTCTGTCATATATCTATGGTCCCAGAGCTAGAGAGATAAAGACAGGCAGAACCTGGAGTTTGATGGCTAACCTAACTTCATCAATGAATTCTAGGCCAACGAGAGGCCCTGTCACAAAGAACCAAGGTGGATAGCAATCTAAGGAATGGCACCCAAAGCAAGTGCACATAAGTATACTACACACACACACACACACACACAGAGAGAGAGAGAGAGAGAGAGAGAGAGAGAGAGTCTTATTCAATCTGATCTGGGTCTTGCCCAAGGTCACCAAAGCATTAAGCCCAATCTAACACAAGAATTCAAAGGGATCATCAAACAGTGACTACCTGGTCGTTTCCCTTAAAATCCAGAAGTTTAGAGAATCACTGAGGGAATTCTAAGCTAGCATGAGCTACAGAGTCAAGTCTCAAGCTAGCCTGGGCTACAGAGACCAGCTCCATGGAAACAATAGGCAGATTGCCGTGGGGTTAATGTCTCCTGCACACCCGCTTGGAGGCCAAGACTAGGGCTTTGGGGAGGAGTCTTTCTGGATGCAATTTGACTCTTTTTTCCTTCTCTCCAAACTTTGGTACATTCTATCAAAGACTGTGAAGACACAATCTTGTGTAATAGTTTACACTGTCTTTTGCTTACAGACGCTAACTTGGAAACTCTTTCTTGGGATTACACAGATATAAAGTACAGATAGAATTTAAACTTAGGTACTCTGGCCTTGTCCATGCTCTTAACCCTCTGATACTCCATACTTCTCCTTATCTGTAAAGTAAGGTCATGCAATGGCGTGTTATTTGAGAAACATCATTTATAATCATATTTCAAGAGTTATGACCTTAAGGTCAGAGCTGGGTATAAATCTTGTCACTTCCTAAGAACATAGCCTTGGCAAATAATTTGGCCTGTTTGGGCTCAGTTTTTAATTTATAGACCATTGGTAGTACCCTATCTATGTCTCCTAGCACCCAGACTAATAGGGTAAGTATTTTACCCAATGAGCCATTCCCCAGCATCCTGGCACAGGGTCTACATGGGCGGTTCCAGTTCCTTATTTCATTTCCATTACTGTTAGTAAAGATCTATTCTAAGTAACAGATCCATACCACATTCGTGTGGACTATGGAAGATTCCAGCCTTGTCTTTCTGGAGTTTTCCTTTTAGATTCTTTCAGTCTCTGGAAGTGCTGAGCCCTTTGTAGGCCTTGGTGTTGTGGAATTGAGGATTTGAGAAGGTCCTCTGATTCCAGAAGATCCAGGCCTAACAGTGTAATGAGCCTCTGTGCTGATCTGTTATTTTCTGTTCAGCTCTAAAAATTCAGCCTCAAAGCCAGACCCAGCCTTTCCCAGAGGTGGTGCCCCTGACTGTGAGTGACTCAAGTCTGCATGTAAATACAGTAAAGACCAGAAAGTCCTGAGTGTTCAGCCTTTGCATATTCTTGCTGCTGTTCTACTTGGGAAATATCATTCAATTCCAGGCTCCAGGGTGGACATAATCTTATTAACAGTGACTAGGAGTTGAGTGGAGAAGAAGATTATGTGGATTGGGGTCTGACTTGTCTCTGAACTTCTATAAAATTTTATTTTGAATCTTCATTGTCCTAAAAAGTCTGGGAATGGTTACAATCACTGCATTTTTTGGAACATGAGACTATAAGCTAAGTTTCTCTCCTATACTTCTGCACTCCAGGCAACTCCCTGCTCATCAGCTGCTCTTCTTTTTAAAAGAGTTGAGATTAATATTGCTAAGCAAAATAGAAAAAGATCAGCTAAGTTTGGATGTTAAATAAAAAGTAATGTTTTAGTGTGTGTCCCATGAACATGAAAAATAATTATCATCTACTTGAAATTCAGATTTAACTCGGCATTCTGTTTCTGTTGTTGATATCCAACATTAATCCATAGTAGTTGGGTTAGATGCAGAGAATTATTTCTATTTTTCTTGTTTCTGTTGAAACTTGCTTTGTGGCCCAGTGTGTGTTCAATTTTGGAGAAAGTCCCATGAAGTGAAAAAAAGAAGGTATATTCTTTTGTGTTTAGGAGACATGTTCTGTAAATAAATATCTGTTAGGTCCATTTGATTTATTATGTCAGTTAGTTCCAGCATTTCTCTGTTTAGCTTTTGTGTGGATGATCTGTCTATTGGTGGAGGTGGGGTACTGAAGGCTCCCATCCTATGAGGTGTCTGTGTCTGTGCCCATCTCTGTTCTTCACTGCTCATCCCTGACACCTTGCCCAGTGTCTGGCGTAGTGTAGGATACTCCCTCACTTACTGAGTGAATGAATAAGAGGAAGCCCTTCTGCAACCCCAACCAATTCCATTTCTGAAGACTGAACCTGTAACTGTCAGGCCTGGAATAACTGTCATGGAGACACGGTCACCTGGAGCCCTTCAAGTGTAGTCTGCCTATGTCATCTCCTTTCTGAAGACTCAGAACTTGGCAGTATAGACAGGAGAAAAACCTTAACCATCACACTGATGTTACTGCAGGGGAAACTGAGGCAGTGTACTAAGTAGCCACTGAAGCCAATCACAAGCAAGCTTCCCTGATTTTGGGGCCCATCTCATTGTCAGGTATGATGGACTCACACTGTGGTTTGAACTGGAGGATCGTGTTTGACATGATATCCCATCATGCTGTAGTCGCCCAAGAGCAATCTTGTGTTACCAGTTGTCCTAGCTCCTTTTACTATTACTGTGACAAAATACCCTGACAAGAGCAGCCTGGAGGCAAAAGGGTTGGTGTTCTCTCACAAGGGAAGTCAGGGCAGAGGAGATGGAAGCAGCTGGTCACAACACAGTCACAGTCATGAAGCAGAGAATGGTAAATGGGTCTTTGCTCTTCCTCTACTTACACAGTCTAGGATCCATGCTAGGGAATAGTGCCACCCACAGTGGACAGGTCTTCCCATCTTAATTAGCAATAAAGATAATTCCCCATAGGTCTTGACATATCCAGTGTCTGACACAGAGCCAAGGCTCAATAAATACAAATCAATGAATGAATCAACCAATGAATCTTCCAATAAATCAACAGCTAGTGAATGGGTAGATGAAGCTGTACTACTCACCAGCAAGGGACTTGTCCATGAGAAGGAACAGCTCTGTAGCTCTGTTTGGCAGGGCTGAAGTGAGTTAATTTGGTAATGTATGTAGGTCATCTGGCTCTGAGAGTTCTCATTATTCAGTAAGTAAAGGATCCCACTATGAGTCCAACAGAATCAGTATTGTGAGTGTTTGGAATGAGGAAATGGGGAATAGGGAATGAGAAACAGGATTGCATCACACTTTCAATCTAGGCACCCATGGTGGAGTAGACCTGAAATCCCAGCACTCAGGAGGCTCAGACTGAAAGATGGTGAGTTGGAGTCTACAACAGGCTATGCAGTAAGTTATAAGCTAATTGCAGATATGCAGAAACTCTGCTGCACAGTAAACAAATGAATAAATAAATACTGAGGCTCACCCCTCCAACTTTATACCCTCCATTATCTCCACCCCCCCATGCTTCAGATGCACAGATTTTTCTTTTCTTCACGTCTTCCAAGCCCATTCCCACCTCTCAGACTTTGTAGTCATTACGGTCCTTCTCAGAAGGAATGCTCTCCTTCTGCCTTGGGTTCCCATCTCAGCACTATGTTTCCAGAAGAGGCTTCCAGACTCCCATTCAAACCCAAGCAGCTTCAATCTGCCATCCTTCCCATTACTGTTAAGGTATTTCTAGTTTGTTTCTTCCAGAGAAGATCATCTCAGGCTGCAATGAGAATGCTGAATCATTTTCTTATTTTTTTCTATCCCCTCTATTTGGCTGTATGTTTTACCAGGATATAAATCTCTTGCTCTCTGCTGTAGCCCCAGGGTTCTCTGCACTGCCTCATGCAGAAAGGTGTGTGGACAGGAGCATGAGGCGACCAATCACATTGCAGAATTGATGGATGATGCAGAAATCCATCAATTCTGAGCGAATAGATGATGGCAATGGGCCTCCTAAGGCAGGCCTCTTCTGCCTGGGCCTTAAAGTCAAAGGTTTGGGGCTCAGGAGATGGCTCAGTTGGTAAGAGCGCTTTCTGTATAAATGTGAAGACTTGAGTCCAAACCCTCAGCATACACACACACACACACACACACACACACACACACACACACACACAGAACAATCAGGTATGGCTATCTATGCCTACAACCTCAGCATTGGAAAGACATACACAGGCAGATTCCCAGCACTCAGTGGCCAGCCAGCCTAGCCCAACTGATCAGCTTCACGTTACGAAAGAAAACATTAGAAAAAAATGTTTTGAGTAGAAATGTCTCCAGATCTTCTGCTTCTGGTCTGCTGAGGTTTTATGATGTGGTTGTCTGGAGGTGTTTATTACGGTATGGCTGCAGGGATGGCAGTGCTGGGTAGACTCCAGTCATTTGGGGGTTGGAGTGTTCATGAGGGGTTCCTTGGCTGAGAATTCAGTGTGTGCAATGGTTAATAGAGTCACCTTGGATCTTGACTCACCCCAGACACAGATCTCTGGGCCTACTGTTGAGGGAGTATTTAGATCAGATGAATCAAGATGGGAAGAGCAACCGTAACTGTGGGCAGTCCCATTTCCACGGGCGAAGATTCCAGACAGTATAAAAGGGAGAAAGCACACAGAGTGTTGCTTTTGCTCCTCATTGCTTGCTGCAATGTGATTGGTTGCCTCATGCTCCTGTCCGCACACCTTCCTGGACACGGCCGACTGTACTCCCTCAAACTGGGAGCCACAGTAAGGCCTTTCTCCATGAAGTTGCATTTGTCAGGTATTTGAACACAGCCAAGGAGGAAAGTGACTGATTCGCTGGAAAAGAGGGTGCTGGTAGATTTAAAGACATCTGCCTTGGAGGCAAATGAGGTCCAAGGGACTGGCTTTTCTGGGTGAAGGTAAATATTGCAAAGCTGAACTGACTGAAATGAATCTGAGCATGCCCAGCCCTGACCTGTGCTCAGGGACTCAGCAGTGACCTCTGAGAATGATACTCTCATTGGCTGCCACTGTCTTCCAGCTTTTTCTAATCCTCAACTGCTAATTTAAGCAGGGCGTGACTGGCTTATCATAATTCCTTTACCCTTCACCTGTTTGAGCCAACTACCCTGACCTTACGCCATTGCCTATTTGTTTAATCTCACTGCATCTGGAAAGAAATCCTGAAATAAAGAAATTAATTAATTGAAAAAAAAAAAAAAAAGGCTGGAGAGATGGTTCAGCAGTTTAGAGCACTGACTGTTCTTCTGAACAACCTAAATTCAATTCCCAGCATCCACATGGCAGCCCACAACTGTCTGTAATTCCAAAATCTGACATCCTTCCACAGTTATACATGCAGGCAAAACACCAACTCACATAAAATAAAAATAAATACTTAAAAAAAAAATAAAGTCCTGAAATAAAGAGCATCACACCAGGAATACGGAGCTGTAGGAAAATTTCTGCCATCTTGATTCTAGAGAAGTTCAATGGACTGGCTGTGTGGACGAATCGCCCTTTACAGTAACACACACAGTGCATGTTTGTGCTGGCTCATGTCCAGTGGGACGTGGCAGTCTGGGAATTTACCACCGTGATGCCAGGGACAGAAAAGTAGATTCTCCTGACTCTAGACAATCCAGCCTCTGTCTCCTCTTCCTGGCCATGTAGACTGTGCCACAGCCTCTAAAGCCCTACCAGGCTGCCTTTGGGGGAGGGCAGTCAGGGTGTGGACCTCTGCCTTCTACAGTTTTTACCTAAGCCCCTTAGGGCCTGGATTGCTGTATTAACTTCTTTTGTGCTACTCTGACCAAATACCCGACTGAAGGAGGCCTTTGGGATGGTTCTATGGCAGTTCAACTTTGATCTCCATAACTCATGTAAAGGTGGAAAGAGAAATTACTTAGCAAAGCTCTCCTCTGATTGACAGACAGGTGCCTGCCCCTCACTATCAATATCATGCTTCTCCCATAATAATAATAAAAAATAATGTTTTTGCTTGAAGGAAAGAAAGATTGCTTTGGCCCATGGTTTGGGGCTAGGGATCCATCATGGCGAAGATGGGAAGGGGAAGGGCAGTTCATATGGCAGCCACTGAGCAGAGAAAATAGAATGTCTCAGGTTGGCCTCTCCACCCTACTGCTTACTGTAGTTGGTCCACCACCCATGGGATGGTACCACCCCCATGCAGGTGATCTCCCCACTTTAGTGATCCTCTCTGGAAGGTCCCTCACAGACACATCCGGAGGTTTGCTTCTCTAGTCTTCTAGGAGCTTCTCAACCCAATCAAGAGGAGAGTCAAAACTATGGTTAGTGATTCCTCAGTGAGGAACTTGGGTCTTAGATACTTGGTATAGGTCTGGCATGTAGTGGAGATTTCATATGGATTCTTAGAATGGGGATGGCCATTGGAATGTCCATGTAAATGGTAACCAGCTTGTTATAAGAGGTAAAAATACATGCCAATAATTCCAGCACTTGTGGGAGGTTGGAACAGGAAAATAGACAATCCAAGGTTGGCATCAACTATATAGTGAGACTGTATCCAAAGAAATAAAAGATGGGTAGGGGTGGAGCTGAAAATATCAAAACCTTCTGTTCATTGAGTGGATCCCAGTGTAACATCACCAGGGCTTATATGAGCAGAGCAGAGGGCAGGGTCTAAATGATCCCAAGCCTTGTGAACTTTGAGTTGCAGATCCCCTTTCTGGGAGATGGACTATTGGTTCCCGTGCTTAGGCTGTTAGGAGGGTGATTATGAAAGGCTGAGATGGAGTGCCATGTGTAGTGCCCACTGGAAGTCATCATGGTCACATCCCTAATGCCCTCACAGCCCCCATTTAAGTTTCCACCATGGGCTTCACTGCCGTGAAGTGTTTGTCCTCCATGGTACTTGGTGGGCTGCCCTTCAGGCCTTCTTCTGTTGGATGTTGTCCTGCCCTTGCCAAAGGGGAACGGATGAATGCTTTCATCTCCTTGTCAGCAGGGGCTCTGAGATGCTCTCCCATCCTTGTCTTCATCTGCCACCCCATGCTTGTTTCTGCCTTCTTTCAGGATGAGCATTTCTGTGACTTTGTGGACAACCTCACCGAGTATCAGACTAAGAGTATCCTGGCTTCCCCCATCATGAACGGGAAGGATGTGGTAGCCGTAATCATGGCTGTGAATAAAATAGATGAACCTCACTTCACCAAGAGAGATGAAGAGGTAAGACTGCTTGAGATACTGCTGAGGACACTAGGCTAGCCCATTCCTCCTGCTCACAGAAGCCCCCAACCTTGCCATTTGCCTTGGCTTTAGTGCCCCATATATAAGCAAGAGGACAAGCCAACTATGGTGGCCCATGATTAATTCCAGTATTTGAGGAGCTTTGACAGGAGTATTGTTACAAGTTTGTTGGCACACAACTGTAATTATAACTGCATAGCCTGGGCTGTAGAATGCATTGGAGGGCATAGTATGCTAGATCACACAATGAGGCGATGTAAGGTATCAGGCAGACCCTGTCTCCAAAGCTAAAAGAAAGAGAGACAGAGTCCACCAGCTAATCACCGAGGGAGGCAGGGGAACATGACAGTCCAGATTTTGGATTTTAGATGTAGGAACTCATTTGGTGGTTCCAAAATCATCTTGTTTTACTTGGATAAATCACTTGTCTTTCCTCAAGTCTTATTATTTGTAAAGTGGAGGTAATTTTGCAGTACCTCCCTCATAGTGAATCGTAATGTAACACACACCAGTGACTTTTCACAGAGACACCAAATTTAATAAATATTAGCTATTTTTTTATTAATACCGTATCATTAATAAATCAGCAAGCATGGTGAGTCTCCATTCCTGGCTCATCTGTGCAAATTCCCACTGTGCAAGTTTCTGAAGGCAGAAGTAGCCAGAAGAAGAGTTTTTTCATCTCATCTGCTTCCCCTTATGCCGTTTGAATTTGTAGATTCTCCTCAAGTACCTCAACTTTGTGAATCTGATCATGAAGGTGTTACATCTCAGTTACCTGCACAGCTGTGAGACTCGGCGTGGCCAGGTGAGGGGCCTGAGGGCGTCCTTCTACTGAAGTGATGATGTGGTCAGGGTAGCTGACGTGAAGCTACTGGCAACTACGGAGCTGTGTTTGGTGAAAGTGCCCTGTGTTAGGAGCTGATGAACACTTTAAAGTTGTATTCTAGAGTGGATTTAAATACTAGCTCACTAAGCTGCCAGACCTTAAGAGAGTTGCTAAGCCACTCTAATAATGTGGGTATATAAGATGGGCATGGTGGTACATGCTTGTCATCCCAGAACTCAGAAAGTGAGACCTTGTCAAAACAAATAAACAAAACATGTAGATAATTATATATTATTCTCAAGAATGTTATCAAAATAAATAAGATAACATGTGTAAGGCACTTATACTCTGCTTATTATTATTTT
Organism: Sigmodon hispidus; assembly: GCA_004025045.1. Taxonomy (NCBI): domain Eukaryota; kingdom Metazoa; phylum Chordata; class Mammalia; order Rodentia; family Cricetidae; genus Sigmodon; species Sigmodon hispidus. Next base: position 11,510 of record PVIH01003326.1, on the reverse strand, counting down.
ATTGTATGGTTTTTGCAATGCTGGGAATTGAACTCAAGGCCTATATTATTGACCTGCACCTCAAAACCCTGTGCTTAATATGTTTTATTAGTAACATGAGATAAAATAAATGGAAAGAGTTGGGCCCAATGCTTCAGTTTTTCCACCTATAAAATGGGGCGAATGAGCCTGTTTGTCTAGGTTACTTGTGAGAGTTAAGTGGAATAAACTAGGAAACTTGACAGGATTGCTATTTTCTATCTAAGGAACTTCTAGTTTGTACTTCAAAAACTCTGATTTTTTTTTCCCCAAATGTCTTCAGATCTTGCTGTGGTCTGGGAGCAAGGTCTTCGAAGAGCTCACGGATATAGAGAGACAGTTCCACAAGGCCCTGTACACAGTCCGCGCTTTCCTCAACTGTGACAGATACTCCGTGGGCCTCTTAGACATGACCAAGCAGAAGGTAAGTCAACTTCAAGCTGGCCTTTCCACCAGGCACATGGGGTTAAGTGCAGCCTAGTCAGGAAGTCAGCTATCACAGGGCACAGCCTGGGTGAATCTGAATGACTGTGAATGGTTATAGGGGCCAGGGAGAGAGCTCAGTCAGTAATGTGCTTGTCCCCAAACTTGAGGACCTGAGTCTGACCTCCCGGAACTGATGCCATATATACACTTCATGTACAGGTGTAGAGGTCAGTGAACAATTTTTGGAATTCAGTTCTCTCCTTCTATCGAGGGGTTTGAGGATTGAATTTAGGTCATCAGGCTCTCAAAAGTGCATTCACCCTGGTGGCATCCTGCTGCTGTCCTGGGGAGCGTTCTTTCCAAATGTGGACCCAGGTCCTCTGCTGTCTCAAACATATGCTCCAACTCAGTGCTTTCTTTCTCTTAAAAGCATGTTTTAGTGAATATAAGTCAGAGTCATGTGAAGTCTAAGAAATCAGTTTTTCTTATGGCTATTGACTTTTGTGACCTGTTTAAGAAGTCTTTTTCTAGCTTCCAAGACTAGAAAGGAATTTACTTATGTCAATTCATGTAAGTTTTATTTATGGACTTTACAAGAACTCTACAGCATATCCCAAATTTTTAATGTACACTATGATACATGATAAATATTACTATTCCATGTAGATACCCACATGGAATATTGTGCCCTTCCCACTGTCGTATTGAAAGGCCCACCTTGTCTTACAATTTCATGAAAAAGCCCATCTTTCCTTTGGTTGGTTTCTGGGATCCTCATTTTGCTAGGCTGGTTTATTTCTCTTTTATTCTACAATGTCATATGCCTTAATTTTTAGTTTTTATATACAATATCTTGATATTCACTTATAAAGAGATCTCTAAATTGGTGCTTTATGTTAAGAGTTCTCCACTGTATCTTACAGTTCTTTTCCCTGTATTTTCTACTCTTTCATACTTAGGACTTCAAATTGAATATTTTTTTTCTCTACCTGTCATGTCTGGCAGCAACCAAGTTCTTACTTATCTTCTTCATGAAACATTAGGTTCTTCTAGGACAGTGGATTTCAACCTTCCTAACGCGGTGACCCTTTAACACAGTTCCTCATGTTGTAGTGACCCCAACCATAAAACTATTTTGTTGCTACTTCACAACTATAATTTTACTACTGTTATAAATTGTAGTGTAATTATTTTTTGAGACAGGCCCCCGTTTACATGATCACACAGACTGGAATTTCTTTCTATTGTCAGAAGTCTAGAAAAAAAAGAGTCCAGCTGGACAGAATGTGGAGGGTGTGTGTCTGAACTTCTTGTGAACTTCCTTCTGTTTGGCCTCTGGGTAATATTAGCATAAGCAAAACCATGAGAATCAATGTGCTCCCAGGAAGGAGGCAGAGAGGGTGGTATCTACACAGAACAATGCAGAGCTAACAGGTCACTGTTTGTCCCCAAGTATTAACAGCTCTGCAATCAGTGGTAGCCCTGGATGAGGAAGACCTTCTCTGGACTTTGACCTAAAACAACCTTTTCATCTCTGCATGCAAAGAAAATCAGCAGAGAAGCCACAGGAGGAAGCCTGGGGAGCCTGACTGGCTTCTTCTCTTAGGCCTTCTTTCTGGTTCTTTCTTTTTCCCCTCTTCCTTTTTTTTTTCTTGAGATAAGGTCTTTTGGATTCTAGGCTAGTCTTGAACTTTCTATGTAGCCAAGAATGACCTTGAACACCTAATTTTCCTGTCTTTACCCCCTAAGTGCTGGGATTCCAAGCAAGTGCTTCTACACTCATGTTATTTATTTAGTGCTTGGTTTGGAATACATTGCTTTAAGCATGCTAGTTATATTAACTAGGGTTTCTATTGCTTTGAAAAGACACTGTGACCATGGCAACTCTTATAAAGGAAAACATTTAATTGCGGTGGCTTGCTTATAGTTTCAGAGGTTCAGTTTATTATTATCATGGTGGGGAAGTATGATGGCATGCAGTCAAGCATGGTGCTAGAGAAATAGCAGAGTGTCCTACATCTTCCAGGCAATGGGAAGTCAACTGAGACAGTGAGCAGCATTCTGGATGTAGGAAACCTCTAAGCCTGCCACCACAGTGACACACTTCTTCCAAAAAGTTATGCTTATTCCAACAAAGCCACACATCCTAATATTGCCACTCTCTGTGAGATTATGGGGGCCATTTGCATTTAAACTACCAGATTCTACTCCCTGGCCCCTACAAGCTTGTAATAATATTATAATGTAAAATTCATTTCATCTAACTTTAAAAGTCTACATAATCTATCACAGTCTCAACAATGTTATAAAGTTCAGAGTTCAGTCTCTTCTGAGATATGTTTAATCTTTTAACTGTAATCACTTGGAAATCAAAATCAAAAAGCAGATCACATACTTTCAACACATAATGACACAGAATATACACTACTGTTCCAAAATGTAGTTAAGGAAGAACAGTGAGGAAATACTAAAACAAAGCAAGACCAAAAACCAGCTGGGCAAACTTCAAACTTGGCATCTTCATGAGATGTTGAAACACTCTTCATATCACCAACTCTATTCAGCTCTGTTGACTGCAGCATACTTCTTTACTTTGGGCTGGTTCTCCTCCCTGTTAGCAGCTCTCCTCAGCAGGTATTCCACAACTCTGGCATCTCTAACGCCCTGGGGTCTCCAAGGCAATCCAAGCTTCAATTTCACAGCTTTACACAAGACCTTTATTCAAGATCACCCATGACACATGTCTGACCTCAGTGGCCTTCTTTAGATAAATTCCATACCCCATTTCTTGTAGCCTTAACTCTAAATCCAGAACCACACGGTCAAACCTGTCAAGTTCTGCTGCTTACGGACACTGGAACACGGCCCCCTCGTTCAGTTACATCCTCACAAGCTTTCTGTTTTTGATGGTTTCCTTCACTGCCTAAGCTTGGCCATTCTGGAACTTGCTCTGTAGACCAGGCTGGCCTCAAACTCAGAGATCCATTAGCCTCTGCCTTCTAAGCACTGAAATTAAAGGCATGCACCACCATACCTGGATCTAAGATTTTCTTTAATTTCTTTTCACAAGTTGGAAATTTAGTTGGGTAGGATTGTGCCCTGAGGTTGCCATGCCCTGTATTTTATTTTTTAATATATTTATCTCTTTGAACACAGGACTTAGCTCCATTCTACTTCCTGGGCTCTTTTTTTCCTCAGATTTTACACTTTGTGTTCTTCTTGCTCAGCTTGCATTTTTTCATTATAAGTTTTCATTAGAGTTACCACTAATAACCACACAACAGAGTCTATACTAGGCTGTTTTGAGATGTCCTCTACCAATGGAATTAATCAAAAACAAAAACTTTTCACTTTAGCTTCCAGTAGATTTTTTTTTGTACAAGAGCAAAAGAGCAGCCGCTTTCTTTGACCAAATATCACAAGAATGATTGCTTGCCAGTATACTAACATTCTTCTCCTCCAAAACCTCTTGATCCCCACAGTTCATCAAATCACATTCAGCACCACTGGCTTCCATGCTCCTACTAATATGGCCCAGTAAGTAGCACTGAAAGCATCCCACTGCTCTCCTAACCCAAACACCCAAAGTCCATATTACTCCAAACAAACACATGGTCAGGCCTAGCACAACAACACCCTAATCCATGGTACCAACTTCTGACTTAGTTGATGTTTTTATTGGTGTGAAGAGACACCATGACTATGGCAACTCTTGTAAGGATAACATTTAATTGTGATGGTTCACTTACAGTTTCAAAGGTTCAGTCCATTATCATGGCAGGGAGCATGGCGGTATGCAGGTATATATGGTGCTGAGAGTTCATCTTTCAGGCAGCAGGATGTTAACTGAGCCTCTGGGTGGTATCCTGAGCATAGGAAACCTCCAAGCCCATCCCCATCATGACACACTTCCTCTAACAAGGCCACATCTCTTAATAGTGCCACTCCCTGTGAGATTGTGGGGGCAATTATATTCAAACTACCACACTAGGCAAGTACTCTACCAACTGAGCTTCATCCCAACCCTGTTATCTTTCTCCTGTGTCTTAGGCCTTGGTTAAAAAAAAAGAAAGAAAGAAAGAAAAGAAAAACTTAAGATAAATTCAGTCAAGAATGATTCATGAATCAGGAGGTACCCAGACAGGAAGTCATCAATAGTGCTGCTCTGCATGGACACTGAGCTCTTCTAGGATGAATGGAATAAAGTACATGAACAACTTATTTGTTATGGTCACACATTTGACTGATTTAGGTGTGATCTGATCAATTAGATCAATCTATGACTGACTAACCTTTACTTTGTAATAAAAACATGTCTCTAAGGTTGTTATTACTCTAGAGCTGAGATGGAGCCTAGGGCCTTACACATGGGAATCAAATGCAGTGCCCCTCCCAGCCACAGCCACAGCCACAGCCTTTGTTTGTTATAGAGGGACGTGTCCTGAAGTGCAGGGGCCCAAGGGCAAACTCAGGCTCACAGGCATGCCCTGCTTATTGCATTTAATAGCTTTTAGGGTCTTTGAGATTTTTTAATCACAACACTTGTTAAAAGCAGTGACCATTGCTATTGCCAACACGATTATACAGCTCAGGCCTCATCTTCCAGATGCTTGGATTGTCTTCCATAAAGATCCTACTTTTTTTTTTAAAAAAAAAGTAGTGTGTGTGGGCTGTATATTTCCATGCAGATGGATGTGCACATGCCACTATGTGTAGAGGCAGAGGCCATCTTTGCCTGTCAATCCTCTCCTGCTGGATTTACTGGGATAGGGTTTCTTATGTTTGCTATTGCATGAGACAGGCTGGAGAGCTTCTGGGAATCCTCTTGCCTGAGAGCACTGACATTACAGACATGTGCTAGAGTATCCTGTTTTATCCGGGATCTAAGGATTCAGACTTGGGTCCTCACACTTACGGGGCTAGCACTTTTACCTACTAACCATTTCTGCAGCCCCAAGACCTCATTTCCCCATCAGTACCCTACGGTATTGGGTATACCCCAACTCATCATCCATGTTTTGGCTGATTAGACAGATCTTGTTTATCAATGTTTGACAAACACGATTATTCTCTGACTTTACCCTTCCAGCCAAGCCCAGGTTTCAGTAATCTTTCTACCTTCAAATTTCAGTGGTAGGCAACTCATATAGGTGGAAATTGTCTTCTAAAAACATGTAATTATTAATTTTTTACTCCTAGGAATTTTTTGATGTATGGCCAGTTCTGATGGGTGAGGCTCCAGCCTACTCGGGTCCCAGAACTCCAGATGGAAGGGTAAGTTTCTCTGTGATCTTTTCCATATGCAAGGCTTGGCAGAGTCTGCCAGAGGGTACTTATTTATCATTTGTATTTGTCTTCACTATATGAGGCTGTCTCTCCTGTGTTATGTTAATCCCTCACAAGTTTCCAACCTATCCCTTGCAAATGTTGAATATCTTGCTGGAGTTTGTAAGGGACCCAGAGGAGCTGATGAGAGAAGAATGAGTTCAGAGATGTCACACAGTGGGCTCAGGGATCGTCCCATAAGAAGTTAGAACTAGTTGTAATAATAACTTTTTGGCCTGTCTGACCTGTGGTCCAGACACACAGATGCTTATGTTAATTTTATGCTGATTGACCTAGGGCCCAGGCGTATAACTTACTCTTTACTCCTAAACTAACCCATGATTCTTATCTTGCTCAGCCATGTGGCTTGGTACCTTTTCTCAGAGCAGCACGGTTATCCTCTGCAACTGCTGCCTTCTTCTCTGGTCTCTCTGGCATCTCTCCTCCGCTCTTTCTATTCCCAGAGTTTCCTTAGTCTGGTAGCCCCACCCACACTTCCTGTCTGCTTTCAGCCAATCAGTATGTTTATTAAACCAGTAGATGGGACAATTATTTACAATGTAACATAATCCCACTACAACCAGTTTGAAGCTAGAAAGAGGCTTCAAATTGAATCCAGAGTGTTCAAATTGGTACCCAGAGCCCAGTCCCAACTTCTTGATATACTTGTTAGCTGCATGCATTTCCATTTTTGTTTATTTGTACTTACAAAAAAAAACTGAACTGGTTTATAATTATAATCTTTTTCATGATGGGTTCTCAGTTTATTTTAAAAAGATTGAAGGTCAGTTAGATGAAACCTAGCAGCCCACAGGATAGAGTTGATTGGAGCTATGTAACAATGGATCCTTAGAGGGTGGCATGAACTACCCAGTTAATCACAGTCCACACCACTCAGTCTTCTACACTCCTGGCTGGGTGCTCCTGTTTGCCCCCAACACTTCTGTAATGCAGGATCACAGGATGTCATGTAACCAGGTTATACCTGCAAATGCTGCAGTTGCTCCAAAGAGAGAGGAGAAGAAAATTAACACTGACTCTGAATTTTTGAATCAGTTAGTGTGCTGCCGTTTGCGTGACAGAATTTCAGTGTAGTGACTCTGACAGCATTCATTTCGGGTGCTGGTTAAGTGGGTAGTGTGTACTCTCTAGAAAACTACAAAGAAATGCAAGAGAAGCCCTGCATGAACCCACAGATATCCCAAAGAATAGCCTTGGCAAACACTAGTCAACCTTGTATTATTGTTTGTTTAAGAATGGGCTGGAGAAATAGTGGTTAAGAGTACTAGCTGCTCTTTCAGAGGACCTGAGTTCAGTTCCCAGCACCCACATGGCAGCTTACAACTGTCTGTAAGTTAAGTTCTAGGTAGCCAACACCTTCACCCAGAATATATATAGGCAAAACACCAGTGCACATCAAATAAATAAATAAATGTTTTTTAAAAAAATAAGAAGAAACAAGCAGCAGCAAAGCCAGGCATAATGGCTCATTCCGATAGTCCCAGTAATGCAGAGGCTGAGACAGGAGGGTCATTGCGAGACCAAGTCCATCCTGGGCTACATAGTGAATTCTAGGCCAGCCTGGATCATACTGTAAGACCCTGTCTCAAAACAAACAAAAACAAAATGGTAATGCAAGTTAAACCTAGTGGCTCAGATCTGTAATCTGTAATCTTAGCTACCTACATAATAGGCTGAGGCAAGAGGATCATAGAGGTTCAGGGTAAGTTTAAGGCTTCTGGGCAACATATTCAAAATTATATTTTGAAATCTAAAAGTAAATAAGACCTAGAAGTGTAGCTTGATGGTAGACTGCTTACCTAGCGTGTGTAAGATCCTAGGTTCAATTGAGAGAAAGAAAGAGAGAGAGAGAGAGAGAGAGAGAGAGAGAGAGAGAGAGAGAGAACACAGTTGATGTACATTTGCTTATTTCTGGGGACAAAGTGAATGTGATTGGTCCTATTTTAACACTAGACCAAGTGGATCTGGTGTACTGGATCAGAAGTCATAAGAATAAGTGTTAGAATTGGTTGATATACCCCATAGTAGAGAATATGGATTCAAACAATTGTTTGTTATGTGCTGAAATCTCTTTAGCTTGAAATTCATTCCAGAGAAGAAATAAACAGGTGGTACCTGGGTGAAACCATGCAGGACTCAGGCAAGTATTGTTTTAGAATCAAAGATACACTGAAGCCTTGGAAACAGAGCCCATGGAGATTTCAGAAATGTATAAAATTCTAGATATCTTGAGATGTGTTTATCACTAAGGCACAGAGGGGAAGCAAATTCTCCAGGGATGAAACACAGGTAAATCTTATTTCACAAAGCCCATCCGCTGGATATTATCCTTGAACTTACCACCAAAGCCAAACCTAGAGGAACACAGATAGGATTTGGCCCAGACACAGTCACAGGATTGGCGAGGCTTATCATATAAAGAAGGTGGTGTGAGGCTGAGATGACTTTCTGGGAAAAGATGTGTGTGGCCCAGTCTGATGACTGGAGTCGATCTCCACTACTCATCCAATGGAAGGAGAGGACGGACCTTCATCAAGTTGTCCTCTGATGCTCTCTCCTGCACACACACATAATACATAAATTAGTAGTGATAAAACTATCTTTTGAAACAAGGTCTCTTTATGTAACTCTGAGTGGCGTTGCACTTTCTATGTAGACCAGGCTGACCTTGAACTTGCAGAGATCTGTCTATCTCTACCTCTCAAGTGCTATGATTAAAGACATAGGACACTATGCCTGGCTCAAAACTTACATATATAAAAAAAGAATATGGGTATAGTAGGAAGACAGCTGAGTCTTCATACTAGCTAGCCTTGTGGGCTTGAGACATTTCCAGAATCCTCCTTCCTCATCTGTCCTGCTGGGGTAGGTCAGTGGTCCACAAGACTTAGGTCACTAGGCTCCCATTATCATGTAGTGAGTACTCTAGTATAAAACCAGAACTGGCTGGTTGCACCTCATTGTCTGATAGGCCCTGTATCTGAACTGTTTTGTTTCTGTAATACTATGGCTTGAACCCAGGGCTTTCTGCATACCAGGCAAGTGTTTTTACCATTTCCTTGACCCTTTTGATATTACTTAAAAATTGCTTTTATTTTGAGACAGATTGCATAAACTGGCCTTGAACTTACTCTTTAGCTAGGAGGTGCTTGAATTCCCAATGCTCTTGCTTTAGATGCTGAAGTAGCTGGAATTACAGACTTGCATTAACAGGCCTGGTTGTCATTTATTCTTTTTAATATACCTACGAATGAGCTATTTTTATTTTCCCATTGGGCAGTTGAGGAGGTTAAGAACTGGAAAGGCCAAATCATTTGTACAAATTTGAAACCAAGATGCTTTTGTCTCTGAAGGCCTCCTTCACAAACACGCCTTCTCATGGTTCCCTTTGCCTTCTAAGTATGACTCATGCTTTATTGGCTGAATTCAAATGCACTTTAAAAATACAGTGTTTGACTTTGTCCACCCCTCCCTATCCCAGGTCAAAGCCCTCTAACAGCCAACCATGTCTTATTTCATCTCCTTTAGAAAGTAAAATGGCATGTGTATGTTTAAAGTATGAAAAGGTTGTACTGGCTAATTAGGCCTCATGGAAAAAACAAAATACTGCTTGTCTTCAAACTGCCATATTTCCAGGTTCCAATATTTGGCTACTACTAAACTGGTAGCTTAAAAAAAAAACAAACCAAAAAACTGGTGTCATAGCGTCTGCTGTTCAGCAAGAGGTAACAAAGGTGCCCTTGATGGCTCTGGTTTTCAAGAATCTGCAAATTCATACATGAATGTGGCCTTGAAGGCCGCACAACAGCAGCAGTGTGAAGAAAAAGCCCTATTTTGCCTAACACACTGATTCTATTTTGCTACTTTTCTCTGAAAGCAAATTGATTCTCCAGTATGCTTCAGGCGAGAGAAAAAAATAAAAAAACTCAACACACTAACCAAACCTGTTAGACATGCTAGGAACTTTTCCGAAAAGCTCCATAGCAACTGCACTCACCACTATACTGTCAGCCACGCTGGCGGCAGCAGTGGCCACATGTTCACCTCCTAGACTCTTAAACAGCCTGGGTTGCTCAGTTGGGACGTTTGGGAACCTTTTCTTCTCTCTTTTTGTCTTAAAGGTTTTACTTTGTAGCCCAGGCTAGCTCAGAACTCACTATGTAGCCCAGGCTGGCCTCCAACTTATAGTGACCCTCCTATCTCTGTTTCCTGACAGCTGGGATTCCATGTGTGACCACTACAGTTAGCTAATCCAGAGTCTCTTGATATAAATCAGGTGGGTGTGGAACTCAAGGTCCTCTTGCCTCAGCCTCTGAAAACACTAGGATTGCTGACATGAGCCGCTATGCCCATGATTTTACAGTATTTCTAACTTACAATGGCTTTGTGGGGATGTGAGCCGCTGTGCCTGGAGGAGATGCCAGCTGTATTTGTTCAATCCCTTTCCCAGTGACAGGTGTGACCTGCTTCAGGCTGTGCCTTGCCCTGAGTTATAAAACAGCAGTGGGTTCCGTTTTAAGTGCAAATGCTGATTAAGAATGATTTGGCATGTCATTTGTGCAAGTAAACAGCCACCATCTGTCCAGCACCAATCACGAGGCCGACTCATAACTCATTTACCCAAAGAAAGTATGACTCCCTCTGGATGTATCATATTAAATAAGGAACATATGGATATATGCACCAATACTATATCAGAGCCCATGTCTTTGGTCCCAACACACTGGAGGCAAAGGCACAGGACCATCTTGGTCTACATAATGAGTTCCAGGCTAGCCAAGTCTACCTAGTGAGACCCTGTCTCACAAAGCCAAAAACAAAACAAAACTGTGTCAGAATAACCAGGCCTGTGAGCCCACTGAACACATGAAAGAATGAATGATGCAACTCTATACTTTGATCATATAAATAAGGCACCTAATGTTGGGTACTGCAGCATTCTCCAACCCTTCATCAGAAGTCACAGATCAACAGGTACCGAGCGCTCAGCTCTTCTACAACATGTTTTATACACACGCATACACACCCCTATGTGAAGTGTAATACATAATCTGAGAGTTAATACTTGTTTCTAAAATCAGTATGAAAAAAACCAAGGACTGCCCAAATTCAAAAATGCCAAGTGAAATCAGTAGTAATTAGTGAATTTAAGCCATTGAAATTGATGTAGTTGTGAACTTGTTGTTATTCAATAAATTCTGATATTGTAGGAAGGACACAGGCATGTAAATATATGCTTCTGACATAACTTGCTCACAGAGTAGGTTTGGAGTTGTTGCAAGACCCTTTAAAATAATGTGGAGAATTATGGATGTGACTGACAGGCATTCTTGACACCATGTCTATAGGATGCATTGCCATACATGAAAATGCTGAGTCAGAGCATTTTAGTTCTGAAGACATCCTGCCAACTCTCCACCTGCAACCCTAAATCATAGGTAGAATGTCTGTAGCTCCATTTCTTTGATTGGTGGAGAGTGAGAGCCTTCTGTAGCTTTCCTTTGGAAGTCAGATTCAAGATCCAGATTTCTGAGCCAGGTGGTGGCCCATGCCTATAATTCTAGCATTTGGTGCATGCCTATAATTCTAGCATTTGGTGCATGCCTGTCACTCTAGCATTTGGTGCATGCCTGTAACTCTAGCATTTGGTGCATGCCTGTCACTCTAGCATTTGGTGCATGCCTATAATTCTAGCATTTGGTGCATGCCTGTCACTCTAG